>QFET01000575.1:0-66173 GCA_003316355.1 Tuber calosporum | reverse complement strand
TTCCCTTCCCCGGCATACTGAGTTTGATTACAGGATTGAACTCGAGCCAGGGGCCAAACCGCCATCGGGGCCCATATACCCCCTCTCTAAGCGAGAATTAGATGTACTATATGACTACATCCAGGAAATGGAGGAACAAGGAAAGATCCGGCGTTCTACGTCGTCCGCCGGAGACCCTATCCTCTTTGTGCCGAAGCCAGATGGAACTAGGGTTTTCAAAAATACGTATATTATAATAAAATACAGTATTTTTAACAATAAATATTATACCATACATACAATACATACGTGCCCTAAACTTTTTTATCCTAAATCTTGAGCCCTAAGCCCTAACCCAATGATAATTCCTTGACTATCAGTTTGTACCCTAAGAGTCTGCTATTGGATATGTCTCCCTAGCAGTAGATTAAGTGTTTGAGAAAGAAAATTATTGCTTAATACCAGCTCCTCAGAACGCCAACGTACTATTAGTGAAAATGGGCCGTACAAAAGACCCACAGCTGCACAGCGCATTTGAGACTCTACCTCCTGAAAGTGGCAAAAAGGTAAGATCCGATAGCGTTTAATAAAAGTGAAATTTATATTTACTAATCTTGATATAGCTCGAATTAGTTCGGTGTCTCGCATGCGGAAAGTCCTTTGCCAAAAGCCCCACACGCCAGCGCGAGCATTTATCGACTTGTGCCAAATACCAGGAGCAGATGAGTCTTGCGGGTAAAGCAGGTATCGGAACATCGAACCTTGCTGCAGGTCAAACACGTATTAAAACTCGAGTACAATGCCTTTCTTCTGCGGAGAAGCATGATGCAGATGTCTCGTTTGCCTTGGCTGTCTATATGAACAATCTTTCATTCAATGTTACTCAATCACCATACTTTCTTGCCCCTTTTCAAATGATTTCGCTTGCCTATAAGCCACCGAGCGCTTACCTCTTACGTATAACCTTACTCGATCAGACCTATCTCTGGGTTAAGGAAGATGTCGACAAGGTTATTCAATACTCCTACTATATCAATTTTATTCCAGATGAAAGCGAAAACCAGTCCAAGGATCGAATCATCAACATCTCCATCAATACCGAACGAGGTACCTTCCTTTACTGTTCTGAGAATGCCGGATCTATGGCCTTTACGGCGGAGAATCTGGCTTCCTGGCTGATGGCCAAACTTGGTCTGCTTGTCAACGGTGATTGGAAAAGGATCAATAGCTTTGCTACCGATACGTGTTCTACAATGCGTCTATTGTGGCGAATTCTTGCTGCCGACCAAAGATTACAACTCTCCAAGGCACTCTTTGTCCCCTGTGACTCACACGGTCTCCAACTACTCATCAAGGATTTGCTTGGACTTCCTCACTACAGAAAATCCAAACCCAGATCATTTTGGTGATCAATACGTTTCGCCGGTCGCCTCTTCAGCTATCGATTTTTTCGCGAGAAACAAAAAGCTTGTTATGGGAAAACTAGTGTGTTAAGGGTAGCTGATTCAAAGGGCACGCGAATTAAACTAGGCTTAAATCTTTCTTCGTAAACGGAGAGTGTCTAGGAAGGCTCGTGGGTAAAGATTTTGAGTAAAACTTATGATATTGATAAGATCTCTTCTCCCTTGCTTGATGAGGTGTAAAGCTCGGGAGGCACTTCGATATTTATATCCCACGTCTGAGTGTTCACGGACTACATCCAATCACCCTATAACCATGTATCTTCAAACTAATTCCTCCCTTCGAATTCTAGAGCGAACTCCCTTTGACCCTGAAAAATCTCTTCCCCGCACAGCTAATAGTGTGATCAGAGCTCTCCTTTCTCCGATGGTGGGTGGGCCCACTCGGTGAGAGATGTCTACCTTCGTTCTGCTGTATAAACTATGACCGTCCAGTTTGGAATCTGCCAATAGTTTCTTAGAACACCAAGGTGTCAACTTGGTTGTCGACCCAATCCGCTTCGTGCCGTGATATCCGGCTCGGCAGAGCGCTTTCAGGAAGACTTGTGTTCACGATCGGCCCAATTGCCTCTCGTCTCCAGTGCCTCTACTTATCAACATGATCCGATAGGCTTGCTTGCCTATGATAGGCATTCATTTGGGGTTCGGTACTATTCTCTGCGGAATAGGCCGAATACCTCTCCCTCCTAGGCTCCCGGACGTTATTTTGGTCTCATGACTTCAACGGGATGTAACTCTGTGAGTTCTTAATGAAATCGCTTGGTTCCTTTTCAAAGGCGTAGCTAGAGATGCCCTCTTATATACCCTGCGGACAGGGTCCGGTCGGACAGACGGCGACGATGTATACGGTGTTACGAGAGGTGCTCCAATATTTCTTCTTTCTATGATTGTGAGCAACTGCCAAAGGCGCCAGGGCTGTCGTCCGGGGCCAACGTCGGGGCCGGAGGGGGGTATTAGTCTGTGGAGTTTCAAGCCCAGAGTGCTCAAACTGCTCCTCTGGGCCCTTGTGGGAGTTGTGTGCCTAACACGAGCCCCCTCCTCCGAGGTTTCGCCTCGAATACCTCTGGGTCCGATATTCCCCCTCTTGCAACAAAGTAAATACTATTATAATACATAGATCCATTATAAACTCGATAGGGTAGGGTGAAAAATCTGCCGCGTTTGCTTGTCCACGCCAGGAAAACCATTTCCTATCATTCAACTTCTGCCCTAGATGGCATATCTGGATTTTCCCTATGAAACTCCGCCACCAATTCTTTAGCATGCTCTATATGCTCTGGTGGCTCCCAGGTATTTTCATCCTCTGAGCACCCAGCCCACTTAACAAAATATCGTATTTCACGAATTTGTTTATTCCGTCCACGCACCCGTCTTGTGTATGAGATTATTTCCCTCTTCACAATACGTTCTACTTCCAACTCCAAGTCCGCGTCAATCTCTTCCAGCTCTCTGGGTGGTTGTTCCCTCTATGGCCTGGAGGAGGTGCGGTATGGTTCCAATAGCGATACATGGAATATCGGATGGATTGTCCATCGCGGTGGTATTTCCAGTTTGAAGGCGCGGTCTCCACTTTTCTCCAATACTTTGAACGGACCATAGAGCTTCGGACTAAGCTTTTTCGAGGGTCGCTTACTTCTGATATTCTTTGCGTTGAGCATAACCTCATCTCCAGGTTTGATGTCAGGTTGTTCTTTTGCCTTCCGATGGTAATTTTTCTTCATATTTTCTCAGGTTTGCTTTAACGCTTCTTTGGCCTGTTGGTGTATTGTCTTCATCCAGTGAGCATATAATTGGGCTCCTGGATTTTGGGCTTCTCGTTCCTTCATCCATTCAGTCTGCGGGTGGAAACCATAGTTTGCATAAAACGGGGAAAGTCCATGTGCGTTTGTTGCCGAATTATTGTAGGCGTGCTCGGCTAATGGCAACAACTGATACCAGTCATTTTGATCGTAATTGACAAAGTTCCTTAAGTAACCTTCCTGCACTTGGTTGGTTCTTTCAGTTTGTCCATCAGTTTGAGGATGGTAGGCCGTTGACATTTTTCGTTTTATTCCGAGACTTTTGCAAAGTGATTCCCAAAATTCTCCCAAGAACTTTGCATCCATATCGGAAACGATTTCTGAGGGAAGCCCATGTAGCTTCCAGACTTCTCTTAAGAATACATTTGCTATATCCTTTGCCGTTGAATTTCCTTCCAGACCGATGAAATGTGCCATCTTTGTAAACCGATCCACAACGACTATTATTTGCGTTCGTCCTTGCGACTCTGGTAGTTGTGTTATAAAGTCGGTGGAAATGGATGAACATGCTGCATATGGCACTTCCAAGGGTTGTAATAGACCATACC
This sequence comes from Tuber calosporum, assembly GCA_003316355.1. Lineage (NCBI taxonomy): Eukaryota > Fungi > Ascomycota > Pezizomycetes > Pezizales > Tuberaceae > Tuber > Tuber calosporum. Next base: position 62,387 of record QFET01000575.1, on the reverse strand, counting down.
TGGCATGACGTGGGGACTTATTGTGTTGGCATTCGTCACATGAGCGGACGTAATCATTCATCCAGTTGGCAATGCCTTTTCCATAGAAGTCTCGTGATGTGATCTCCAAGGTTTTTTCTTGACCAAAATGTCCTGCCACCTTGGAGTCATGACATCCTTGGGCAATCGTTGTCTGTAACGCTTCGTTGGCTGGGATATATAAACGGTTCTTGTAGTACAGTAGTCCTTCTACTACTGTCCAGTTGGCGGGCCATGGTTTTCCTCCCTTCTCCAATTCTTCCAGCTCACTCTTGCGCTGCTGCCAGTCTGGGTCCCTTATGGCCGATTGTTTTATGTTTGCCAATAATTGCTGGTCATATTTCCTTCTATCTGCTTTTGATATTATGGCGTTAGACATCATGCAAGTTATGTGCCATATTCTGGATTTTTCTCCCCAGTCCTGGGTGTCAAAATACTCATTTTCTTTGTGGTCGGCCTGTAGGTGTGCCACAACTATCGAGGTCTGTTCCGCTCTGTCCCTAGGCGGGGAGGGGTCTGAGCTGCCAAAACCGGCACTGCCACGTTCTGTCGGTGCTAGGCTCTCGACTTCCATTGCTTCCGAGGTATGTATATTTTCTATAACCAATTGCGCTATCCTATCTCCCTCGCGCACTTGGCAATCCACGTCGCTATGGTTTCTCATAATGATTTTCACCTCTCCAGTGTAGTCCGCATCTATTACGCCCCCTCCAATTCCAATTGCATGTTTTGCTGCTAGACCACTTCTGGGTGCTATGCGAGCATAAGTGCCTGAGGGTAACCCTACTGCAATTCCCGTTTCAACCAGATCCTGGTTTCTTGCGGGTATTATGAAGTCGTTGATTGCGTAAAGGTCTTGTCCGGCAGCCATTCGTGATCCTTTAGTAGGCATCTTGGCTCGTTTGGACAGTAATTTGATCCTCTGGTTGTTTGTACTTGGATCGGTAGCCATTCGTGTTATTTCTTCTGGTTCATTCATGTATACCAGAGAAATTTGAAAATGTGTAGGCTTGAGTATTGACTGTTCGCTATGCGCAGCTCCCTCCTCCGGACGGTACTCCGGCCGTCGGCTTAGTGCGTCTGGCTTTCCTCCTCGCCTTCCTGGGCGGTAAACAATCTTAAAATTGTAGTTTGCCAGTTGCTGTGCCCACCGAATTTGCCTTGGATTCCAGACTTTTGTGGTCAGGAACGTTTGTAAATTTTGGTGATCCGTATACACGGTTAACGGTTTTTCCGTTCCCACTAGATACTGCTTCCATTCTTTAAAAGCCTCTAATATGGCTAGCAGTTCTTTGTCGTGGATTTCGTAATTTCTTTCGGCGGGACTTAGCTTCATTGAGTGGCTAGTGACCGGGTGTAGTTTTTTGTCCTTGAACTGGGACAAAACACAGCCTAACGCAAAGTCGCTAGAATCTGTCTCTACCACTGTTTCCCTTTCCGGGTAAAAGTGGCATAGTATGGGGGCAGTCGTGAATCTGTGTTTGAGTTCTACCAAAGCTGCCTCCTGTTCAGGGCCCTAGTTAAATGCTTTAGGGTCTCGCTTCAACGTTTCAGTTATTGGTTTGCAGATTTTGGAGAAATCTTTGATAAACCGCCTGTAGAAATTGGCGAAGCCAATAAAAATTTGCACCTCCTTTACCGATCTTGGTGCTTTCCAACCCTTTATACTAGCAATATTTCTCTCGCTCATGGTGACCCCATCAACCGCGACGATGTAACTGAGAAATTCTACAGTATCCACATGGAACACTGATTTTGTCGTTGAGACGGCTAGGTCGTATTCTTCTAAGAGAGTCAAAACTCGCTTAACCAACTTGATATGTTCTTTCTCTGTTTTGGAGTAGATAAGAATATCATCCAGGTATACCACAACTCCATGATCCAAGAATTCGCGTAGAATTTTATTCATCATCACTTGGAAAGATGCCGGCGCGTTTACCAATCCGAATGGCATAACTTTGTATTCAAAGTGACCGTACCGGGTTCAGAACGCTGTTTTCCATTCATCTCCTTCCTTTATCCGTAGGAGGTGGTATCCATCTTTCAAATCGAGTTTCGTGAATATCTTCGCTCCTCCTACTCTATCGCGGAGTTCACTCATTAGAGGGAGAGGGTATATATTTGTGATAGTCAACTTATTTAGTTGACGGTAATCCACACACAATCGCATTGAACCATCTGGTTTTGGGACGAATAGGATTGGAGCCCCGGCTGGAGATTTACTTTCGGTAATCTTTCCTTGATCCTGAATTTTTTGCAGGTATTTGCTGAGTAGATCCAACTGATGAGCTGACAGTTGGTATATAGGTCCCCAGGGCGGAACGGCTCCAGGTACCAGGTCAATGGCATGGTCGAAGGTTCTGCGACTAGCAAGTTTCTCTGCCGTTTCCGTGCCGAATGCCTTTTTGAACTCATCGTATTCGTGTGGGATTGCCAGGGGATGGGATGGTTGTACTATCTCCGGCATTGTTGGTACCATTTCTATTCTTCCCACGTACCTGGCTTCAGGGTCATGAGCCACAGTTTCGTCCCATTCAAATAATCCTTCCATGTCTTGTTCTTGGACATGGGTGTGACATTGTTCATTATTGAAGTGCCATTTCTTTGGATCTTCACTGTGAGTGATGGGGTGTTCCTGATGCCTCCAGCCAAACGGGATAATCAAGTCATATTTCCCGGCTGGTGCAATTTCGCATGTAATGTGCGATCGATGTGCGTTCGTTCCTATCTCTAATAAGATAAGATGAGTGTAATGTTTTCCACCGCCTAGGGCAGGTGTTCCTTCAAATGTGAGGATATTTTTGGTCTCAGCGTGTGTATTGTAAGGAATCCGAAATTGGTTTACTAGTTTCTGATTTATGAGGAATATATTAGATCCAGAGTCTTATAAAGCGTGTGCGGGTATTCTCTGGCCATTTGCCTCTAGTGTTACCCTGCCTTCTGGGCAGGTGTAGAATTGAGGTACTTGGGCCTCCCTTTGGTTTTTCTTGTTTTCGCCACTAGGGGCTTGTGCGGGTCGTTTTTGCGACATAGTGTCAATCGTTGGTATTGATAACTGAAGGTGTTTGTTACCATCCCCGCACCGTTTCGGCTACTGAAGCCTCCTCAGACAAACCAAACCCTTTCCTTTGGTGTACTGGGCAGCCCACTACTAGCCGTCTTTGCCCCTTGCCGAAGGGTTCCCATACACCTGCCATTTGCCCTTCTCAGCCCCCGCTTTGTCTCCAATTGAGCCGTACTCGTATCATTTTGACTATATCAGCATATTTGGAGTCCGGGGATTCTTCACGCATCGCCTCGTTTACCTCATGAGTCTATCGTGCCAATCCTGTCTACAAAGCCGGAGTCCAGGTTCGGGACGGATTTACCCCGCTCCATTTAGCGCATGAACTAGGTGGTCGTAGTTACTCATTCTCTTCCACTTCATTTTTCTTGATGTCCGGGATCCTGTTCCGTTTCTCCAACTATTCTGTTGTCCAGCCGACCTGTAATATATTTTGTTCCAGGAAGGCTTCTCACGATCCAGGCTAGACTAATTTCCCCTTGTCATTCGTAAGAAGTTCCTAGTCAGCGCTGGTCTGTCCACTCTTCCTTGGATCTCTTGTAAGGATTTAGGGCTTTATAAGGACGCGAGATTGGTTGACCGTCTTCCGTACTGAGGTCCGATATACATCAAATGTGACGCTCCGCATTCTTCTTTTTGAGTTTTAGGTTCCCAGAGTTAGTCCCGGACTACTACGAGCTGCCGTCCAAGTTAATCGCTCATTGCTTGCCTGTCATCTTTAGGTCTGCGATACTCCCGTAGGTCAGGACTGCTTTTCGTGATTCTCGCTTTGGTTTTGAGTTTCCCACGGAGAAGCGCGGAATACCTGCTAGTAGGACCTTGCAGAGGTCAAGCCCCCTTGTTGATTTCGGTTTCGGTAAGGGGTCCATAACCGAGTACATGGTCGCCATTGCTGCCGGTGCCTAAAAACCTTTTCTAGGTTTCATCCATGTCGTCCAGTTCCCAAATTCTGGGCTCGTTGACTTGGTTCACCCTAGTGGTAGGTTCTGGTTGCCCTTTTGTTATCTGGGGTCGTCGATATTGCGGTTTGAAATTTCCCCTTTTTTGCCCTATAAGCGATACTTGGGCCTGTGTCCTGCAGTGCTTCCAAGTATGGTTAGCCAATGTGCATCGTGTGCATTGATTGGCTTTTTTCCTTTCCTCGATTTTATCTTCAGGGATTCCTTTATGAGCTTCAATCCAATTTGTATGCTCAACCTTTTGTCCAGCGGGGGTATTTTTCCCTTTTTCAGCTTATTTTTTCAGTTTGTAGGCAGCTTTTTCAACTGCCGTATAGGTTATCCGTTTTTTATTTCCAGCATTGGTCTTGCTAGATTTAGATTCCTCCTCTCGTTTTCTTTTCGGGAAGTCACTTATTCCCTGGTTGTTTTTCCGGAAAAGCCCTTGATGTTCCTTGAACGATTCTTCTGCTTTGGTGACTCTGCGGACTGCTTTGATCCATTCGCTATCCAAGTCATGATTTTCATGTGATAGCGTACGCATGGCCTCGATAGGGAGTTGCCGCTAAATTATGGTTCTCCAAACGATGCCTGATCCTTCTGCCTCAATGTTGTGGTTTTCCATGGTGAGGAGATACTTCTCTATGTCCCCTGTATACCTAACCTTCTCCATTTCGGCTGAGGCTTTTTGTGCCTTGTGCAATACCGAGAATCGTTCTGTAACTTCGGCCCGGAAAGTGACCCAGAAATCATAATCCTCATATTTGGGGAACCCGAGGTCCCCAGTCATTTTCTTTCGATATGTTATTGAGAAAGGGGCCACCTTGGTTCCTTCCATTCTTCCTAACGCATACTTGATGCGTTCTTCATCATTTTCCCATTGCCATGGGTTTCTCCCAAAGTACTCCTCGCAGTTTAGTAGCCATACTCGTACATCCTGGGTAGGCTTATTTTCAAATTTGAACGGTGGATCCGCTTGTCGGCAATTGGTTCTTGACAATGCTTGCCCCAGTCGGTCGACCCATGCGTCAGCTTCAGATTCGAATTTTCGACCAGGTAAGGGTCTTCGTGATGGCTCCCCCCCTCGTCGAGAGGGACCTCCTTCATCTCCCGAGCTTGGGTCATTGTCTCCGGGATTGGGTGCATTCACCGGAGGAGGCGGTGGTAGTGCTTTTACCCCACCAGTGTTTCCGTCTCCTCGATCCACTCCCTTTCCCTTGTCTCTGCGTGGAATAAACCGGAACTCTTCTCTTCCATCAGCCGTTGTCCGTTTCTCCAAACCCGGATTTTCCACCGGCTGTGGTGCCTCTGTTTCCCCCACACTTGGTGGGTTCCTCGCAACCTGTAGTTGCACCAAAGTTTCATTCATCCGGGTCAACACTCGATTCAGTTGTTCGGATGCGGTATTCTGTTGGACTACATATGCTTCCCTTTCAGCACGCTCTTGTTCGAGGCTCTGGTGAAGCTCTCTTAACTCCTGTCTGGTCCGCTCATGGTCCTTTTGTGCGGCTACTTGTCTTTGTAGGAGTTCGGCTTTTTGCCTAGCCAAAGCCTGTTCTAGCTGGCAGTCTCGATCCAGCGACTCTTGTCCTGTTGCCCCAATGTTAGCATGAAGTTGGGAACTTACCGCTTCATGGTGCGCAGCCCGTTCTTCCTGTGCTCGCAGCTTTGCTTCCAACCGATTGGTGGTTGCATCTTGAAGTGCGGCTGTTTCAGTCGCTAACATTTCAAGTCCCGAATTGACTTGTTTCAACTCTTCACCAATGATTTGTTCCCCACGGGTTATCCGCTGGGCATGGTGCTGGAGTTGGTTCGCCTGATCCTGAGCTTGGCCAGACAGTTCACAGTAGGCCAGATGTTGCATATCAACTGATTCCTGGAGGGTACAGTCGAAGTAGCTCATTGCCTGGCCTCTTCGTTCTGCTAATCTTTCCATAGCTAGATTTCTGGCGTCGGGGGGACGGGGAGTGCTTGATCGAGTTCCTGGGGCCGACTTTCTGACTCCACTTGGCTGTGAGAGGAGGTGGAGTACCAAGGGTGACCTGGAGCGACCAGGTGCGTGATCGCTCCCTACCAGCGAAACTTCTTCGATATCGGACATTGCCTTGTCCGTATCGACGGTCAATTGTCGGGAGGACCATGTTTAGGAGGACAGTGGGTGTCTTTCGAATCCCCACACGGAGGGTGTAAAGGATATGTTTGGGGAAAAGGAACTAGATGTCCCACTTTCCTCACTGTCGTAGTCAACTAGGGGGTGCCAACGGAAAGATGGCCCGTGACGTTCCTTGTACATTTCTGACAAATCTTGAGGTGTCGGTATAAGTTTAGGGTCGGTGAACCAGGAGGGTTTGTAGGGGTACGGTAGGAATTCGATCTCTGAAAGAGAGTCGTATAGGAGGGTTTCGATAGAGGTAATAAAGTTTGGTCGGCGAGGTTCAAGAATTGACTCATCGAGGAAGGTGGAATCAACTATGAGCTTGTATGATTCCTGAGGAATGACTTCGAGATAGCTGATAGTCATGTATTTAGCCTTGGTAACAAGGAGAAATATCAATATACTGTTAAGGGTAGCTGATTCTAAGGGCACGCGAATCAAACTAGGCTTAAATCTTTCTTCGTAAACGGAGAGTGTCTAGGAAGGCTCGTGGGTAAAGATTTTGAGTAAAACTTATGATATTGATAAGATCTCTTCTCAGTTGCTTGATGAGGTGTAAAGCTCGGGAGGCACTTCGATATTTATATCCCGCGTCTGAGTGTTCGCGGACTACATCAAATCTACCTATAACCATGTATCTTCTAACTAATTCCTCCCTTTGAATTCTAGAGCGAACTCCCTTTGACCCTGAAAAATCTCTTCCCCGCACAGCTAATGGTGTGATCAGAGCTCTCCTTTCTCCGATGTTGGGTGGGCCCACTCGGTGAGAGATGTCTACCTTCGTTCTGCTGTATAAACTATGACCGTCCAGTTTGGAATCTGCCAATAGTTTCTTAGAACACCAAGGGGCCAACTTGGTTGTCGACCCAATGCGCTTCGTGCTATGATATCCGGCTCTGCAGAGGGCTTTCACGATGACTCGTGTTCACGATCGGCCCAATTGCCTTCTCGTCTCCACTGCCTCTCCTTATCAACATGTTCCGATAGGCTTGCTTGCCTATGATAGGCATTCATTTGGGGTTCGGTACTATTCTCTGCGGAATAGGCCGAATACCACTCCCTCCTATGCTTCCGGACGTTATTTTGGTCTCTTGACTTCAACGGGATGTAACTCTGTGAGTTCTTTACGAAATCGCTTGGTTCCTTTTCCCAGGCCTAGCCAGAGATGCCCTCCTATATACCCTGTGGACAGGATCCGGTCGGACGGACGGCGACGACGTATACGGTGTTACGAGAGGTGCTCCAATATTTCTTCTTTCTATGATTGTGAGTAACTGCCAAGGGCGCCAGGGCTGTCGTCCGGGGCCAACGTCGGGGCCGGAGGGGGGTATTAGTCTGTGGAGTTTCAAGCCCTGAGCTCTCAAACTGCTCCTCTGGGCCCTTGTGGGAGTTATGTGCCTAACATAGTGCTTTGGTTCTTGCTGTTATTACTCGCTGGGGGACCCAGGCACACGCCATCGAATCCATCTATAAGAACAAGGATGCCCTAAAGTCATATATGCTCGAAGATCAGATTCAACTTGATCATGAGGTTACTGATCTTCTCTCCTCACGGGATTTCTGGAACAAGGTTGAAGAGCTCCGGGATCTTATTCTCCCAATTCACCATGTTCAGGTTCAATCAGAGTCTACTGATGCCCATCTTGGGTTGGTGGTCTCTCGCAGGCTTAGTATCCACACCCATCTTACACGCATTGTCAATCTGCAGCCTCCTTTGCATGAAATATTAGGATTATTTCAGAAGAGAATGGATCGTCAAGTCCTAGCTCTTCATTGGACAGCCTATTTTCTAACACCAGCGAATATTAGGGCAACTACCACTGTTGAGCAACAAAACATGGTTATTGAATACCTTCAGCATGCACATACTGACCCCACCACCCAAAACTGCATTCAGGAACAATATTACATGTACAGAGCGAAGGATGGACCATTTAGTCCCCTCAATCTTGCCTGGAATATCACTTCACCAACTACCTTTTGGCATGCCCAACACACCTTCAGTCCAGAGCTCTCTCTCCTAGCTATGCGACTGTTTCGCACCCCAGCCAATTCAGTCCCCAGTGAACGTTCCTTCTCTGCCCAGAATCTTATTCACAGCAAAGTACGCAATAGGCTCAACTCAACTCGAGTTGACAAGCTTACCTATATCTATCTCAACCACCGTGTATTGGACCACAAGGCTGGTGAACCACCCCAGTGGCAGGAGCTCTCAGGTAAGGCAGAGATGGAGCTAGAAGATGTTATTGTGGGTCTCCAGGATGCAATTGAAAGTGGAAGTGACGAAGGTATTGTAATCGAAATCCTTTTTAATAGTACTACTCTTTGGGCTTTGACAATTTACTAATATTATTATTGACAATTTAGAGAGAGACACAGATAGGGAGGAGACAGGGGATGAAGTTGACACAGAAGCAGGCCCTACTCCTGATGATATCAGATCTTCTATGGTAGAGCAAAATCCTTCGTAAAATAAAGACAGTTGCTAATTACTTGAAATTTAGGCTAGGGGAATGAAGAGGCCCAGGTATGACAATATTGATGAAAACTACTAGCTAGCACCAAGCTCATATTTGTAACCTTATACTTTTCAATTCAAAGTAGTATTTTCCACTCTCTAAATAACTATGCTACAGGACCTTGCATGCAATATTTCATACTTATTTGTATAGAGTGAATAAAATACGTCTTTAAAAATAAAATACGGTTTTTATACGGTATAATACGGTATTATACAAAATGGTATAAATACAATCTCAAACACTAGTTTGGTGGTGGTATTGAGTAGCTATTCAGACCTGGATGTCCATTCACTTCACCATCTAAGACCAGATGTTAAGGGTAAAGCTGGAGCCTTGGTCATGTACCATGCTGAGGCGATGTCTATATAAGACAAATATCATCTTCTAGAGCTTGCTGAATACCTTTTCGGAGGTGGCAGAATCCTAAAGTAGTATAAGATGAGTTCAGGAGTTAATATGATTGATAATAACCATGATAGTTGTATAGCTATTAGGTTTATTGAAGGGGCAAGCGAAATCGATGGCATGAGATTGGTAGTCTTTGTCAGACACTAGCAGAGCTATAGATGTACCTCCCAGAGGTGTGTTGGGCTCAGGGTTGATCTGACATTGATCGCAAGTACGGCAGTAGGCTATAAAGTACTAGCGTATTTGAGGCCACCTGAAGTAACAACCATGGTACTTGTTGGATTGTGAGCTGAGAAGTGTCCTAAACCTTCATAAACTGTTTTAAGAATGAAATCCCACTGGGATTCTCCACTCTCTAAGGGTCTCATGGGGATATATATGTTAGAATATCTGTTGCTATTGTCTCCTATAAGGAGGCCATCCTGGATTGAATAGTGGAGCTTGTCAGAGGTCTCCTGGACTCATAGGAAAAGATTATCGTTCAGAAGAGCTTTTATATCAGCAAGGCGGAATTTTCATATGAGGGATAAGTGGAGGGTTCCAATGAAGGTCTGGGCCTTATCTGTTTCTGCTGTATTCCAGAAAGCTTCTGAATCATTATAAATGGGTCTGGAAACTGGTGAAGCTGGTGAAGCTGTAGTTGGGCAGACTGAAGTTATCATATCTGCAAGTTTAATATATTTGTTTGCTTGTAAGGGTAAAGACATTAAGCTATCATTTGAATAAGGTGGGCTACTGCCCATTGATATATCAAATATTGCTTATCCTTTCTTTGCTTTCATTCACTTTTCAGGGTGTGTAGAGAAATATCTATCAGCTTCCTTGCTGTCTCAGTGTGTAAGACACTAATCACCATAGCAGGTAATCCAATTGAGTGCTGAATGGCTTTGTTCTTCCCTATTCTGGTCAAGGTTCAAGGTGGCTTTGTCTCCCCTATAGTTGCCTGCCTGAATGCTGCTATTGTTACTGCTACCCCTGTTCTTGCACTTTTGAGAGCGAGTGACTGCATTTGTTGCTATCTCTTTGCTTGCTAGGTACTCAGGGAAGGAGGGATAGATAGATTCGCAGGGAGTGAGAGATACAGAGTGCTGTTTTTCTTTATTAGTTTCCATGTTGCTGTCAGAATCTAGGCTATAGTATAAGGAAGAAATGTAGTTAGTTTGAATATGATTAGAGTTGTGATTCTGGAAATCTGAATTTTCAGAGTTGGGGTCCTTTGGTATTATATAGTGAGGGCCTAAATCAGTTTCATGAACTCTGGATAGATAGTCTGCCAGAATATACAAAACTGTAAGCATGTACTCTATTTTAAAACTAAAGCAACTAATATGAATTATTGATCTTTACTACCTGCTATGGAGATTCTTCTGCCTCATGAGCTTGTACGGACTCTTATAGTTAGTGACTATGGTGAACCTTCTGGGGGACAATAGGTGGGCAAAGGCTTGTACAGCCTCAAGTATTGCAAGGGCTTCCTTTTAGTGGATGAGGTAGTCACTCTGAGAGGCAGACAGTGTCCAGGAATAGAATGCTGCTGGTCAGGCTATATCTCTTGTTGGTCCTTGACCTATCCAAGTGCCATTACTGGTATGCAATGTATTGGTGTTGAGCCAGTTTGGTTCTGGGTTGGAATAGTCAAGAGGTCTAAGTACTGGATGATTTTTTGCCACATTATTCATTAGTTGAAAGGTTGCTTCCTACAATCTGTCTATATCCATTTAGCATAGCCAGTAAGCTTTGGAACTGCTGCTGTAATAGAGACGATATGTGGTAAGAACTGAGAGATATAATTAACAATCCCAGTAAAGGGCTGTATTTTCTTTCCATTCTGAGGTCTTGTCCAGTCCTCAATAATTCTGATCTTCTATGGTACTGACTGAATGCCTTTATTATTAATAAGGTGTCCTATGATATCAAGCTTTTCTGCAAAGAACACACTCTTCTTAGAGTTGGAATATAGCTACGCTTTCTCCAACTTCTGGCAGACAGCATTGATATGTATGATATGGTTCTTTTGTGAATCGCTATATATTAGGATATCGTCAATGTATACCTATACAAAGACTACTAGTTATTATAATTGTGTATCCTGTATGACTCTCATGAAAGTTGCTGGCGCATTTGTATCTCCTTGCAGCATTCCCTTGCCGGCGAAGCTTCAAAAATCCACCTTGATATTATTGTATTTCTCATCCTCAGGCTCAACACAGGACTGAAATTAGGCACCACTGAGGACTATCTTGCATCAGAATTTGGCTATACCTACAGTATTGAGTATGAGCTGGTAATTGGGAATAGGAGTTTCGTCCTTGTTGGTGTTATCATCCCTGTAGCAAAGGTGCACTAAAGGTCTTATTCAGCCAGTAGGCTTCCCTTCTATGAGCAGGCTGGCGCGTCCTGGAATTTGTGATCAATAGACTATTGCACCTCTGATTTGCTTCTCTATCCATGCCTTGAACTTAAGGATCAATCTGTCTGGAGTCTTGAAGGTTAGCATTATGACCTTAAGGACTAGATCCTTGATCATGACTGTGCAGTTGAAGTGCAGAAGTTGTGATAGAGTTTTAGATATTTCTAAGACAAAAACCTAAGGGAACATCTTGATGAAGTCTATTATATCTTCCTATTTGGCCATTACTCAGCAAGGCTGAGTGCTGTTCCCATTGCAGTTTACTTTGACTGTATAGTCTGGGAAGTAAAGCATATGTTTCCGGCAGTCTATGACTTCTCTTAAGCGTCTAAGCTCTTGCATACTGAGTAGGATATCAAAATCTGATACTGCGGTAATGCTTATCGGTACCTTGAGAACCTTCATATTCTCAATTTCAAAATCTGTGATGCAGGTGCGATTGCTGCTTAATCTGGATCCCTTGACAGCCTTTTTAAGCATAGTAGGTGTCTTCTTATTAGTCTAAGGAATATTGTTTGTTGGACAAACCAAAGCAATTGCTGATTAGGGTACCACCTATGGTTCCAGTGTCTACTACGACCCTAGCAGGTTTCTTGTTAACTAGCATTTTGAATTCGAATGCTTGGAATAGCCTGGCGGCTTCCTTGGAGGCATCAATAGTAATCGTATAGGATATGATAGTATTGGTTCCATCCAGCTCTTCTGTGTCATCGCTTTCTGCCTCATCGTGCTCTTCCTTGGTATTTGGGGTATCCTGAATTACAGTAACATGATTCGAATTGATCTCCTTCTTTGAACAATCATTTGCCATATGTCCTACTTCTTCACACTACCATTAGGCTCCTTCCCACTGGCGTAGATCCATTTCCTGTTTGCTTCACTTCTTATGCTTGAGAGAGGTCGATTTTAACCCGGGAGCTTTACCTTTACCTGATGGCTTGTTGCTGGTTTGTTTTGCAGGGTGATTAGATTTGTTGAGTCATTTCGGAAGGTGCTGGACTAGCTGCCCCTTTTCCAATAGGCTCTTGTCTTCAACCTTATTGCATCATATGTCTCGGTCAATTGGATCACTTGATTCCATGTATTGGTAACCCTTATCAGTAGTTCTACATCCCTTCAGAGTGTGGGATCTATTGTGTCCAAATAGCATTTCCATTCAATATAGTTTAATGTATAGTCTCTAGGCAGGGTTCCTATTAGGTCTTCTAGTTCACCTACAATCATGGAAATTCACCCTAGCTTCCCTCCTGAGGACTGTTGTATCTTATGGCATTTAAGGTACAGGTTATTTGTATTTGTTGATGCATTAAGAAGCTGCTTAAATGGATTCTTGAATTCTTGAAGTCAGGGTTGGTTGTCTTTAAACTCATCTATGAGGTTAAGGTAGGCACTATGTGCTCACCATTCTTGATATGCGCCAAAGTATTCTACTATATCCTCTGGGTTATCAAGAACATCATACTTGGATAACTACTTGTTAACCTCTCTACACCAGTACTTGAGTTGTCAGGTTGAAAATCTTCACCTTATCTACTGATCTTGGATGGTTGGGCAAGCTTGATCTTTGGTTTGCCGTGTTGTTGTCAAGCATGAGCAGTCATTGTATATACTGACAGATGTGCTAGTCGGTATCAGGGAGTGTCTGGTTCTTTACCCTTTCCTTGAGGTAGTGGTGGTAGTCTACATTGTCTTGAGGAGTCTGGAAATCCACAAGGTTGTGTCTTGCCTCTGGAGGATACTGCCGAGTTTTCCAGAGTTCAAAAGACTATTTCCAATATGGTCGTTGTTAGAGGTCTCGGTTCCTGAGCACTCTCTGTTTTCGGCCTTTCTCTTTGGACAATTTGCTTAGTATTAAGGATTGCTTCGGAGGGTGTCCCAAGGTCTCCTAGTTGTAGGAAACTTTGTCTAAGTAGAGGTATATCATGACTTTCTCCTTCTGGTTCTCTATCTGGGTTATTCACATGTCTGCTGGGAGGTCTGAATATCCTTCGAGACCTAGTGGTCTGATTTTTTCTGTCTGTAATGTGGATTATAGCACCTGAGATGCAAGTCTCCTGCTGCTGCTCCTGCTTCTAACTAGTTATCAAGAAAAGGGTAGAGTTTTCAATCCTAGCAAGAGTTTTCAATCTTGAGAACCAGATATCACCTACTAGAGCTAAAAGAATGTAACAGGCACTAGCCTGTATGACCTGTTATACAATAAAGCCTAAGGGGTAGCCAGCTATTACTTTAGTGTCTAAGGGAGACCTGCTGAGAGGCAAAGACAAGGAGAGTACAATTGAATAGTTTATAGAGCAAAGGGGAACAATTGGATTACTGTTCAACTAAGTGTATTCAATGTCTAGGCATCTGTCTGAAGTCTAATGTCTCCTGCAAGCATGAAGGGCACTTTTAAATACCGGAAATATCTCCTCCAAGATCTGAGGCTCTAGAAACCCATTGTCACTATAATTACCAGTGAGTATACTACTACTGGAATACAGTGGCCCTGCCAGAGTCATCGAAAGCTTAGGGCTTTCCCACAAGACTGCCTCTATCCTACCCCTGGTATAAATGACAGGTTTCTTCCCTTGGAACTCCTGAGGTACAATCCTGCTGATCCTCTAAAGCATACAATAAGCAAAGTGCCAGAATCTAGAGATTTCAGTAGAGAAATCAAATACAAATGGAATCCAATCAAATGAATGTAATCTGACAAAAGAAAGGCTAATGTTAATGGTAATCAAGGTACGGAACATGTATACTTGTTACAGTACTTTGGAGGTAGGATAGTGAGGGATATCTAAGGGTTTTATGCCACTGTTGGTAATTCATCTTATTTGTCACTTCTTTCTCTTTGTGCAAAACATGATTTTAACTATCATGCTTTCCCCACATCCCTTCTCCCTTAATCTCTGTATATACAAAGATATCCAAACCCTTACTATGCAAAGAGAAATCCTTTCCTCAAGAAACAATTGCGTACTATGACAACAAGTTACTAAGACTCAACTTCAGAACCCAGAGAACATATTTAAGGAATACAGGGGCTAGATTACCATTTAATGTTTTGGCCATGAGCTTGACAGTCCCTCGGCCATGTGATCCTATTGCCAACTTATTGACTTACTTAACATTTGGCGTACTTGGATCAAAGCTTATAGGAAGGAATAGATTCCTTGTCATATGTGAGCTTGGGCCTGTAACGATTACCCAGTTGTGTGCGTGAGGAGTCTTTTGTGAAGAGAGTAGAGATCTGGATGAAGAGACCAGTACAGATATTTCTTCTTTGCCGATCTTTGCTGAACTCATAGCTTTGTTATCCTTCATCTCCTGATTTTTGCCAGGGAGTATATTGCACTCATTCCAGTTATGTCCCTCAGTGCGAGCAATGTGAGAATGCTTTTTGAAGTAAGTACATTGGTTGGATGTGGCTGCAGGTCTCTGGGGAGGCTTGCTTCCTTTTTCTTTGACATTAGTGCTTTCATATACTTTTCAGCCTTAGGGTTAATTACAGGTCTCAAGTCCAACAGCTTAATGTAGACAAGATCATAGGTAAGATGCTCCTTGGTTTAGAGGTTGTAGACAATCTTACTTATGGACTTAGGAAATGACTAGAGAAGAACTGCTGCTTTGGCTTTAGGTGACTCAGAGACCTATATGAATACAAATGGTAGAGCATATCAGTCATCAGCAGAGGAGGAGTAGTAATGATATTGCATTAGATTACAAAGGGTATTGTACATCTTAATATAGTCTACAATAGGTACAAAGATATTGCACAAGGTATCAAGGACAGTATGGAGCTATTCGGAAAAAGGGGTAGTGTTGGGTCTAGTACATTTATCTTGAAATACTTTCCAGATGGCTCAGGGTGTTTTGTACGTAGCCAACAATATAAACCATTGGGGATCAATCATTTCAAGGGGATATGCAGAGGCCCACTGATAGCAATCATAAAATTCATTTATTTTCTCAAAGTTTGAATTTCCATCTTAACCCTCTTGTGCCTAGAGCAGACTTTCCTTTTCGGTCACTATGCCCCAGCAGTTATATAAACTAAGGACATAATCTGAGATATCAGGGTAGGTGCAGCAGTTATCAGGGCCGGTCAGCTTTCAGATGGAGTTCAATATCTAACTGGGTGCCCTACTATATTTGGAGTTATTAGTATAAGATCTGGGGTTTGGTGCAAGAGTATCTGGAGTAGTAGGAGAAGAAACTGTAGTTTCAGCCATAGCCATTTTTGCTCGGTAAAGGCAAAGTGACTTAGGTTGCAAAATACCAGTACTATGCTTTGGACTTCCAAGTAGTTAGGGTTGGACAAAATGCCCTTCCGTGGGAACTCGATTTTGAGCAAGCTGAAAAATCAGGTTTAGCAAGGGGTGCGAAGACCTTTCAAATTAATTTGCTATGACTCTTTCACAAAAAATGTTTCGTTTCGACTGACAGATTCCATATTACATGAGCCTGTATAAGTTAAAACCTTATCATGGGGATTTTTTGCAAATTGCAGGAAAATGCATTACAACAATGGTTGCCATAATAAAAAGTTTTGTTATACAACTAGTTTTAGTTTACCTATATCTTCACAGAATTACTACACCCTTAAAAAAAACTTTCAAATATTTCTATAACTATTAAAATTCTATTTAGCCATCCTGCTTTACAGCTATGATTTCAAATTTACCAATAACTTTAAACTACATAGTTTTGCATAATTTTTTATTCTTATACCCTAGTGGACAACAATTTCTTTTAGGCAAATTACCTATCTCTACCCCTTTCAATATAGACACCTGCATTCTAACACATTCTTCTTATTCCTTCACTCTATGTTCTAACTCTTACTGCTCTTTATATACTCTCATAGTAGTTATAGTTTGCATGATATTTTTTGGAATAGTGAAAGATATGAAGATATCTCTCATACTAGCCTGTTTAGTGCTTGGAGACTTTATAGATTGAGCTTGCTCATTACGGCACGTAATAGGATTGTATAAAGCCTGGTAGATTGAAGATGTTCTGAGGTAAATGGGCTATACTTGCTCCATATATCAAATAATCTTTTCTGCATTTAGCCTCAATTTTAAAGTTGGCTCTGGAAACACGTTGCTGATTTGTTCTATAGTTGCTTTCAACTAATAAGGTTGAAGGGGGCATACAGTTTGAAAAGTGAAAATAATTTAGAAAGAGGTTTTTGAGAAGATAAAGATAATTTTTATTCAATATGTGCAAGATAAATAAACACTTATGTACTATCAATATTACCAAATTATAGATTGCCTGTTTTCCATAATTTACATCTTGGGGTATACTAATGATATTATATAAGCAAGACATTATAGTTGCACAAGCTACATCCAACTTCAAAGAATTTTAACAGAACAACCAATAATATATTACTTATAATTTCTCATTCTACATATGTACAAGCAGCAAAAGTGATTTTAGATCGTAAAAAGTTTATTTGTGAAATTTTTAGTTTTTGGGACATAAAACATGCTACAGGTGTCATATAGAGTTCTAAAATATTTTTTGAGCTACTGTGCATATACTTTGAATGACTAGCTAAGTGGTTAAGCAAAAATAAATGTTTTCTAGGTGGGGCTCAATAGTCAGGTTTTAACTTATACAGGCTTACATGAAGAATTTTTCAGTAACATTATTTGCCTATTTCATGTTGGAAGGAATTAGTTTTGGCGTGAAAGAGGATAGTGTGTAACTGTAAGTTGTATAGCTATAGATGCACCAAGCTTATAACTAGGTAAAATTATGTGTATTGGCATAACCTTATAGTATAAGTACGAAAATTCAATCCATATTAAGAATATAGAATGTTCAGGCTTTTGCAAAGTATTTAGCATAAAAGTAGATAAATAACAGTTCTTGCCCTAAAATAGCGAAATAACGTAGGCGGCACCAAGCTAATTATTCATGTGAGTATCCTCCCTGTACTCGGTAACAAAACTGGGGAAACATTGTAAGAAACATAATTGCGAACAAGTTTGACCCTGAAAAACTACACAGGAAATCCCAACAAAATATTGTAATATGAAGTGGTCTGCATAATATGAACTAAAAGATAATACATAATACAAGATCGGTAAAAGATCTATAGACATGGAAAGTTATCTGCGAAATTCAATACATAAAATAAGAAATATACATATTAATTCTCAATCATTATCATCAAATATAACGGAAAACATGATATTGGCAAGCTGTACTAATGTCCTTAGTTTTCCTAAGTAAACTAGAAATAACCAAGGAGAGACTTTAACAATATTACAATAGGAAATATACAATTGAAAAGAAAAGAAGGATTTCGAGACATCTATTTCTTATATTAATTAAGTATTCTTCCTGATTTCCTCGATCCCAATCCTAGTGCTAACATCCTTTGACCTTAAACATTCTCTTAACCATACAGCTTATAATACAGTCAGAGCTCCTATTTCTCCAAAGGTGTATTTCCTGGCTCGGTAGAATACCTCATACCTTCTTCCACTGTTTAAACTACACTGTCCAGTTTGGAACTTGGCAATAGCTTCATATAACACCAAGTGGCCAGCTTGGCTGTTGACTATATCTGCTTTAGTTCCGTCTTACCAAATCTACAGGCTCCTTTCACAATGACTTGTGTCAACTATGGGTCCAACACCTTTTCTTTATACTGCCTCTCTTTAGCAACCTGTTCCAATAGGTCATTCAAGCATGATGACATCATTTTGGAGCATCAGCATACTATTGATGGTTACAGGAGTAGCCTACTGCCAAATCGCTGCAGTGCACTAGGAGCTTACCCAGGTTCCATTATTTTCAACTAGCAGTAGCTTTGCGAGTTCTTAACCTAATAACTTTGTTCTACCTGGGTTGAGTAGACAGAGAGCCCTTCATATATATCCTGCCAAGGATACTCAGTCGGATAGACGGCGAGGACATATATGATATTATAAGAGGTGGTCTAATAACTTGGTTTTCATAGATAGCGAGCAATTGAACAAAGTGCCTGTATTGACTCGCATGGTGAACGCAGGAGCTGGAAGCGTATGATTAGTATCAAGAGGTTCAGACTTGAGCTTCAGAATTCTCAAAGTCCTTTTGGGAGATCTTGTGTGCCTAACACAATTGAATCAACTGATTCCTGGTATCAGTATCTCTGTCTGAGGTACCACCTTCCTTCCAAGTCAGGGATCCATGGCATCTAATAAGCCTTACCCTTTTGCATAGTCTGATATAGAGTCTCTAGGCTGTTTTATATAAAGTCTTCCAGTTAGCCAGTGATTTTTAAGATTCTCACTGGCCTACTTCTGGATGACAGCTGTCTATTCAGGTATTTAAGGTACAGGTACTCTGTATTAGTCAATGCTTAAAACAGATAGTTGAAACTAGTTATGAACTCTTAGGCAGATTACCAGTTGTCTTCTAAATCTATCACCAGGTTCAGGTAGGCACAATCAGCTCGCTTTTCTGTATAGACGCTGAAGTAGTTTACTCCATCCTTTGAGTTATCAAGGATTACATACTTGGATAAGTACTTCTCTAACTCTAAGAGCTATGACTTGAGTTTGTCTGGTTTTGGATCTTCGCCTTCCTGCCAGAACTTGGATAGTTGTAGAAGTTTTATGTTTGGCTTTCTGGGTTGTTCTGAATAGTATCTCATCGTTCTACATGCTGGCAGAGGTTCTGGTTTGTTTGGCAGACTTTGTGGTTCTTTATATTTTCTGTGAGGTAGTGGTGGTGGCCAGAAGGGTCCTAGGAAGTCTGGGAATCCGCCAAGCAGTGTCTCGCCTTTTGAGAGTATTGCTGACTGTAGGAGTGTTCCAAAGACTGTATCAAAAATGCTTAAGGTTCTTAGTCATAATTCCTCAGCTGTCTCGGTGGGCAGGAGTTCTCTTTGGACGATTTGCACTTTAGTTAGCACTTCTTCAGAGTCCGTATGTAAATCTCCTAGTTGTACCAAACTTTGTCACACTTCATCTGTATCGTTTCATTCTGCTTCACGATCTGTATATGACTAATTCCCTATTGTGCTGGGAGCTCTTAATATGCTTTCACATCTAGTATTCGGACTTCTTTGGTCCGTAATGGTGAATATAGGACCAGATCCAGGAGTTTCTCTCTGCCATTCCTGCTAATAATCAGTTATCATGAAAAGTGAAAGGTGATCAATCGGCCTGTCTGGCCAAAATCATGTGAAACTGGTATTACCTTCTGAGGTGAAGAAAATTTAACATGTGCTTTTCTCATAATACTGGCTATATCCTACCACTAGTATACATAACCACTTCCTTCTCTAGATACTCCAAGGGTATAATCCAGGCAATACTTCAAAGCATACAGTAAGCTGAGAACCGGAATCTAGAACTTCTTGTAGTGAAATCAAATACAAAAGAAATTAAATTAAAGTAATTTAATCTAATTAAGGAAAGGCTAACAAGAATAGTAATAGAAGTAGCTGAACATGTCTACATATTACAACTTTCAAATTAATTGATAGTTTGCATCAAGTATGGCTGAGGTCAGAATAAGCTGATTTGCAACCAATGACCAAAAGTAGAGGTATCCTGATTAGTGATATTCACAATCTCTATGATATAGTAATAGTACTAGATCACACTGCAGTAGCAGAGATCCCTTAATTGGTTCTTGATCTAAAGGGTTGTAAAGCAACTGAGTACCTTGAATATAGAGTAAATAAAGAAGAATACTCCTGCCAGGATTGTGGCTCACCAGCCACAACCCTGGGTTGCTTGCTGGCTCACAAACTTTGGGCACTCCAGAGGAGTGCCCCCCAGCTCAACAATAATTTCATACTCAACAATAATATTGGTTTTTTATATACTCAATAATAATACTCATTAAATCATCAGTCTGAATAGTAGAGCAAATAGACCGTATTGAAGTTTAAAGTCTATCTTATCATACTCGGGTAATTTCTATTGAGTCAACTCATTGAACCATAAATCAATATCACATTTTAACTCTATAATATATATTTGCCATTGATTGCAAATTAGATGTAATAACTCTTATTGTTAGTTCAACCTCAATAGGCCTACTCTAAACATCACGAGATTGTCATATGCTATAGTTAAATCTTCTATAAATTGTACATGATTCCCATCTTGGTAGAAGCTATTTTCCAATCACAGACTCAAAGCTTCTACATATGCAATACAACAAACTGATTATGCAATATGTGAGTACCTCTTGCTGGAAGGAACCTCATGAGGCCTTAGAGACTAGAATCAAGTACACAATTAAGATATTGACAGCCCATGGTGAGGAGTTTCCAAATGTGGCAGCAGTAGTAGGCAAGTTTAATCTACCACCCCAACGCTTGAGGGCTCAATGGAGTGGCTACATATAGAAGATCGTACAACCTGCAATAAATGGAAAGCTAGATGAAGAGCAAGAACTAGCAGTATGCCAATACCTAGATATAATGAAGAATACTGGAACATCAGCACGATTATAGATGGTTGCCGGATCTGCTAATGCAATTCTCCGTAGTGCACACTTGGATCCTGTACACCCTCCACTGATAATTGGGGACCATTGGGCACACAGATATCTGCAATGACACCTTGAGTACCATGTTCGAAAGCAACCAAGTAGCGATATTGACCGCAAAAATGCACATGATGCAGAGAAAATTTCGAGCTGGTTCAAGTGGTATCAAGAGGTCTATATAGAATACAAGATTGAGGTTGGTAACCATTGTTTAAATTACGTGTATTGGCATAATCTTATAGCATGAGTACAAAAATACAATACAGTATTAAGAATATACTATGAGCATGCTTGTGTGAGGAGTATTGTAGTATGAAGGTAGATTGGTAGTAGTTCTAATCCTTAATTAACTAAATAAAGTAGGCGGCAACCAGCTATTTATACAGGTCCGTATCCTCTATGTACTCAATAACAAAAATACTGAAAACATGCTAAGATACAAGAGTGCGAACATGTTTGACCCTGAATAAACTTCTAAGGAAATCCCAAAAATATGCGTAATCTGAAGTGGTGTGCGCGAAATAAATGGAAAGATAACACCTGATACATGACCGGTAAAAGGTTACTATACATGGAAAGATAACTGTGAAATCCCGCACATAACATTAGAAATATACGTATTAATGCTCAAACATTATCATGAAATATAACCGAGAATATGATATAGCCTAGCTGTAGTAATGTCCGTAGTTTCCCTGAGTAAACAAGAAATAACCAAGCAGAGACATAAACAATATTACTGTAGGAAATATACATGTGAAACGAATCGAAGAATTTCAACAACCAATACAATTTCGATGAGCCTGGAGTCCGTGAGGGAATAGGCAGTGATCAGTGGATTGTCATCAGAGATCCAAACCAGCAAGCATATATTGGTAGCTCAACTAGCCGTAAGCTGGTTAACATTTGCGAAACCCTCAGGGCTTTTGGTATTGTATTACAACCAATGATAATTGTACCAGGAATAATTCATCAAGAATATTGGTACACAGGAACCAACATCCCAGATAACTACTATATCGCTGTATCGGATACAGGATATACAAATGACCATTTGACTATGGATTGGCTTTCACATTTTGAACGATGGTCAGCATTGCGACAATCTGACAAATACTAGTTACTACTTCTCAATGGATATGGGTCTCACTGTATAAGCGAATTCATTGAGTACTGAGATAATCACCACATTATCCCTTTCTGCTTACCTCCTCATAAAAGTCATATACTTCAACCCCTGAATGTGGTAGTGTACCAGCCGTATAAGCACTACTATATGGAAGGTTTAGAGGCTGCCACACGAAGTGGTAGTGCTGAATTTGATAAAGTTGAATTCTTGACTGCTATCGACCCGATTCGCCAACAAACTTTCTAAGAATCAACTATCAGGTCTTCTTTTAAAGCCTCTGGTCTTGTACCAAACAATCCTTATGTTGTACTGGACAAGCTTCGTGAAGCCCAAGACACCTCTCTGCTCCAAACTTCTTTTACTCCTTCCTTTCCTTTCTCTCCTAAACCTCCATTGTCAGTATCCACTCTTAAGCAACAAAGCACCTATCTTGATAATGCTGCAATTGATTTATCACCAAGGTTTCAGTAACAACTAAAAGCTTTAGTTAAAGGGAGTATGGTACAAGCTATATCATGAGAGCAAGCTGGAGAGGATTTAGCAAATACTAAGGCAGCAGTAAAAGCATGGGCAGCAAGAAAAAAATCTAGCCATATTGTTAAAAAAGGTAGTGTTTTGTATGCTTAACAAGCACGGGATATGGTAAAGCAAAAAGAAGTTTTGGAACTGCAGAATGCAAAAGCAGCACTACATCGTGCTCAAAATGCTATGCAAAAGGCGGAAAGTGCTGAAAGAAAGCCTCTACTCCAGGAAGCAAAAGCAGCCTGTAAATTGATGATTAATTCAAGAAGCACTAAAAAGAAGCTTATCAAGGCTCTTTGTATAGAGATTAGAAAGGTTGGATGATAGAAGGGTTTTGTGAAATAGATTATAAAAATTATATTACTGAAAAATATATAAAAAACCAATATTATTCTAGAGCATAAAATTATTGTTGAGCTGGCGGGCACTCCTCTGGAGTGCCCAAGGTGGGCCAGCCAGCAAGCAACCCAGGGTTGTGGCTGGTGAGCCACAATCTTGGCACGAGTATTGTACTAGAGATTACTTAGTAGAATATATAACAAAAGTGATTATTCCCATATTCATATTATCATACCCATAGGGAAACATTCAAGGCCTCTTTATTTTTGAAAATGCAGCTAGCCATGTATATCATACTAATAATACTTTATACAGAATTCCAAAAGCCTGAAATCAAGGAACAAACAGCATCACCTCAAAGCTTGTTGGTAATAAGATAAATCCGCCTAAAATACTCTTGAAATCGTATTCCAGAAGACTCTAATAAATTACCAAACTTGGCCCATAGCCTTCATTCAATAATAGAGGAATATGGAGTATGGCCCCAATAACTACAAATAAATTATATATCATACAACTGTTTGCCTTACAAGAAGATCTTGCTCTAAACAAAAGCTATTGCAGATAAATTAAAATCTGTAAAAGCAAGCAATTACTACAAAAAGAAAAAGTAGTATACAGAATACTTATAGCCAAAAAACAAGTTTCTGGTAAAAAGAGATGTGGAAAGTGCATGCTTCTACAATAACACAAAACCAGATACCAGCCGTACTGTCTGTTGTCTATATACAATTATTTTAATTGAGGCAAATTTCCAAGAACTAAACAGAGAACTTCTGGAGGAAATTCAAAAATTAGGCCTCCTGCTTACATTTATTCCTAAGTTCCATTGGGAATATAATCGGATAGAGTATTATTAGTGTCAAAGTAAAAAGTATCAAGGGAGAACTATGGCTATACTATAAAAGTATTGCCTGATATTGTTCCAATTGGGTTAAATTTGGTAACAAATGAGTTTATTGGAAAGTATTTTCATAAAATAAAAAGAATTCTGCAGATCTACTATAATAGTATAGTTTATAGAAGTAATAACTTCAAGCAAGTATATAAGATGCATAGACATATTAGATTAGAATATTAAGAGATGTATATAGTAAGAATATAAGTCATATTTTGAGTATGACTTGGTGAGTTTAAGTAAGTTGATATATTTCTTTTTCTGATTTGTATTGAATCAAAAGTTTACTAGAGTCTTTATTAAAAGTCCCAAATCGAACTTTATATTTGTAAAATCAAAGGTTCTGACATGAGAAATTAACATTTTAAAATTTTTTTATTTTACATTTTTCCCTAAGTCCAATAAGACAAAATATTTGTTTATCATAAGCGGACCTATACCCTTCCCTCACCACTTCTCTTCATCTCTCTTCTACTCATAGTAGATCAGCTAGCTTCCTACTACTCCCTTACATTCAAGCTGGAATCATACTGCCTAATCAATGGCTGGCCTTCTACTACTTAATTCCTTTCCAGGTGCTAGCTTACTACCTGTAACATGTGTACATGTTCCAGTACCTTTATTACCAGTCTCGTTAGCCTTTCCTTTTTCAAATTACATGCCTTTAATTTGATATCTTTTGTATTCGATTTCGCTACCAGAATCTCTAGATTCTGGCGCTCTGATTCCTGTATGCTTTGGAGGATCAGCAGGATTATAACCTAGTAGTTACAAGTGAAGGAACAGGACATGTATACTAGTGGTAGGATAGAGGCTGTGTTGTAAGAAAGCCCCAGGCTTTCCTAGACTCCAGCATGGCCACAGGATTCCGGTAGCTGTACACTCACTGGTAATTATAGTTGCTGCTAGTTTGCCGAGCCCCAGCTCTTGCAGGAAAGATTTCATGTATTTAAGAGTAGTCTCAAGGCTGCAAGAGACATTAGACTTCCGACAAATACCTAAATGGTGTATATACTTGGTTGAACGGCAATCCTATTGTTCCCCTTTACTCTATAATCCAATCTATTGTACTGCGCTTGTCTTCCCCTCACATTAGGTCTCCCTTAGACACCAAAGCAATTGCAGGTTCCTGCTTAAGCTCCATTTTAGAACCATTCACACAGGCTAGCGCCTGTGACACAACTGGCCTTCTTGCAGGACTTTAGCCTACAGTCACACTGCCTTGGATTACCCTTGGTCCAGTTTTGTACTGGCTCATCGGCTTGTTTTGATGCTATCAGTTACTTTGAAATGCATAGTTTATATTTCACATATGGGAAATGGCACAAAAATATATGCGGTCATAGTATATAGAACCAGGAGGTTACCCTATGACTAGAACACATGCTGGCAAGAAGTATTATCTATTGCAGAGGTGCACAGCACAGCCTTGGTGAAAGATCTAGACTCAAGATTAAGAGTACTAAGACTGTTGGTGATCTGAATAGATATGCACTTGAGTGCATAAGAGCAAGATTAGCAGCAATCCAGACTAATTAAGTGGTATTCCGTAGGAGGTTAGCACCTAGGCGGCATCAACTGGAACTTATTTCATTAGGCAAATAAATCAAAGGCTATGTACTGGTTGAGTATTAGATATACTCAGAATAATAGATATTTCGTGGGATCATCTAAGTGAGTGGAGCATACATTACAAGGGTCAAAGAGTGTTCGTACTTTGTATGGCCAACACTGATATGTTTATAGATACTTTATATAGAAGTCTAACTTAAGTACCAGAAAAAGTGTGTAGAGAATTAGGTGTGTCCCAAAGTTTAAGGAGGGCGCCCCACAAGACTCCCATATCTCTCCTTTCTTATTTCTTATTTATGTATCTTTCCTACATTTTACCAAATCTTAAGGTTTTATGTTCTCCTGTGTTGATGATTTTAGGGTTTCTCTTTGATCTGGGTGATACTAGAGGGATACACAGCTTCTTCAGCATTACTATGCTCACCATTGCAGGAAGGCCTCTGCGCAGGGAGTGTCCTTCTCCGTACCCAGAACTGAACTCATCCACCAGAATACCCAAGGGGATTGCTCCCCAACCTCTTTACCTCAAATATCTCTGGATGGGTGCCGCTTCCACCGCTCTTCCTATGCCCGATAGCAAGGATACTGGTTCTTCCCCTGTATGCAAACCTCTGTTCACTTGCTTAAAAGGCTAATCATTGCGCACGGAGCCCTCAGTCACGTTGGGCAACTCACCCCCGGGGTAAAGGAATACACCCCTAGCTTAACCGGAGGCTAGCAATAGGCCTCCTCCAACCTTACCTCCTTATGGAGCTGACCTCCTCATCCCCAACACTGCCATGATGGGGAAAATGGAAGTCTTTTGGAGGAATGTCCCACAGTGAGTCATCAACTACTTCTTATCGACTCTGGTTTCTATCCCGCCGTTTGAGTGTTGCCTCCCACCCCTGAACTCGCTCCTCCCATACAAAGGCAGCACCCATGCAGTCTGCTGCCAACTTCTGATCGACAGGATATGCTCCATCATTGTCAAGGTGATCAAAGATTGTTTCAAGCTCCCTTACATAAATTCACTCCTCTTGCCAGAGACAGTTTCTGCCTTCCCTTCGCGTATCACAATCCCTGTCTCCAATAAATTGATTCAGGAAGACGGTACAAAGGACCTCCTTGCTGATTACACCCTCCTCTCCCCACCCTCAACTCACTACCAGTACAAACCGTCCCTGTATCCACATGCCTGTTTGGGCTTCAACAGCTATACTGCTAGAAGAATCCAGATGATACATGCTGGTAAGAGCTATCTTGCAGCCCAGCTATTTTGGAGTAATGCTGGCCGCTCCCACACTTGGCCTTCCTGTGACCCAAAGTATGAGACCTATGAGTATTTAATTCTCCACTGCCCCTCCAAATATTACAAACACCAGCTTGACCTTCCAAAGATGTCCTGGATAGGATATGGCTCCAGGCTCTGCGCTGACCTCGACCTAATCCTTGGTCTTGCCTCTTACATCTGCACAATGCACACTAAGTTTCCTCCTATTATGCCGTAGTAAGCAGCAATCATGCGCTCTGGGTCCTCCGGCAATGAGTCAGACCTAGTAATGCATTTCTTTCCTGCTTGTATCTTTCCTTGTAGTTATAATTTCGTTTGATTTCATTTCATTATATAATCTGTGATTTAGACGCCAATGTTGGGTATGGTGACAGTATAGTCAGTACAAGGTGAGAACTTGTGCTGTAATTTCTTTTGTTTTGCACATTCAGAATTAAGGTTTCATTTATGCTATAGCTAGCACTTCATCCTAGTCACTATATGTTAACAGTGAATATATCAAATAATCAAACTAAAAAATCAAAAATAAAATCCCTAAGATAAAGTAACTATTTGCCAATCCTCCTCTGTCTCTATATATCCACTTCTGAAACTCACCCCTTTTCTGTACTAGGTCCAACTACATAGCTATCACAATTCGCTTCTCAACCCTGTTTTGGCATGACCCAGGCCCTTCTACCAACCAGGCGATTAGCCACTGGGCGACCCTTACCCCATTTATCATAGAACTTTCCCTTCGAACCCATTCTTAACTACCTACCACTATATATATAACCGCTCAGTTGGATCTCCTTCTTACCACTCTCACCTACCTCCTTTACCGCTAAACCCCACAGAAATGCCCTTTTTCGCCTCCAAACACTAGTCGACAAAAGGCTTTTCCCAGCTCCAGTAGCGATTTATTAGGGAGGTCAGGGCTTCATAAAACTTGTTATCTTGCACTATCAAATTCTCTGCCTGCGTGGTCTAGCTATCCAATTTCAAAACCATCAGAAGGCCAAGGCCATATACTGGCTATCTTTCTGGTCCTCACGAGGCTCACATTCTGTCTGGGTACCTTACTTGATCACCAGGAGGTATCCTTTCTACAACTCTACTTCCTTCCCTCATGGTACCTCACTTAAGTCTGTTAACCAGACTCTTTTCCACATTTCTTTCCAGCTAAGGACCCTAGCTCGGGGCCCTCCATACATGTCCAATTCAAAGACTTCCCCTCTCTCCTATGTGTGTGAAATCTCTATAGCCCTCTGCACGTCATGCACTCTCTCCGCTCATGGCCCAATCAGTTCGCATATAGGGTCTTCAAAAATGACAATCCCCTCCACCCTTTACTCGCCCCGATCCTTAATTGGTCTTTTATTATCCTGTGAGTTCCACACACTTTGACTAAAAATGGCACATGTGGTGGTCCCCCACAAACCCAGAAAAGCAGATTAGACCTTACACTGATCATTCTGCATCATTATGCATTTGGCAACAATCTTCAAAATATTCGAGTTCATTATAGTATATCGCCTATCCCACATGGCCAGAAAGGTTGGCCTCAACCACGGCAATCAATGCGGCTCCCATCACAGGCCTTGTACCGTTCAGGCCTATGCATCAGTCAGTCCTGAACTCCACAGCCTAAAACAGGCTGATCTTAAAACAACTAGGCTGTTTTTTGATATCAAAAGTGGCTTTGATAATATCTCCACTGCAGACCTTGCTTCTCTGCTTCATGTTCAAAATGTGAACTCTCCTGGCATAATCTTTACTTATATATTGGTAATACTACTTGAGTACAAGGGGATCACATTGCACACTAGAGCGAGGAGTGGTCTAAAGGTAAGATCAGATTGGTAGGAGTTCTGTGTCTTAATTCTTCTAAGTGAGGAGGGTGGTAACCACTCTATTTATACAGACGTGCATCCACTACGAAAGTGAGAAGAACATAGGGAAATATAGTAAGAAACATCACTGTGAACAATGTTTAATGCTGAAATCCTGCCAAGGAAATCCCAATAATATATATGTAAATCTATGGTGTAAGGAAATTATTAGTAATAAAATATAATCTATATGATCAACAATGATGCATAAGATATGCATAAACAACCGTAAAATCCTGAACATCTGATAAGAAAACACATAAGAGAATTAACTATTATAACCCTTACAATACCATGAAATAAAGGGAATTATGTGTCTAGACTGTGGTAATGTAAGCTGTGTTCAGGTTAACCAAAACAGAGCCCAGTAAGAGGATATCCCTTATTGTCAAAGATACACGCAATGGAAATGAATAGAAAATTTCAACACTACCTGAAATTATCTACTGCCCAAAAGTCTGGTTGTTCTTTGATGTGAAGGTTTTGCTAAGATTTTCGCACAGAGGTCTGCAAGGTTGTTTATCCAGTCAAATTTAATGAGCCTAAATAAACCAGCTTTTGTTACTTCAAGTATCTTCAAGTAGTGAACAACAAGGTGTTTTGTTCGAATGTTTAGCTAAAGGTAGACTACGAGAAAGTTGGACTAGTGTTATCTGCATGTATAGCGATCGAGACATTTAAGCCAACATTGCGGAGACCTTTAAGTATCCATTCAATTTGCTGTGTACCTATGCACATTGCAACAAATTCTGCTTCAGTAATGGTTACTTCGACTGAGGATTGTTTCTTCAAGAACCAGGAAATAAAGGTGAAGTTATACAGGACAACATAACCTGAGAAAGATTTCCTACTGTCAACACATGCAGCTTATTCGGCATCAACATTGATGTCAATAGAATTGGTTGCTTAATGCGGCTAATAGAGGTCAAGGTCTTTGGAGGCTATACCATATCTGAGGACGTGTTTGGCAACTATTATATTTTGTTCAGTCTGACAGAAAGAAAACCTCGAGAGAAATGAAATCGTATACACTAGATACGGTCTTGTGCCAGTGGTCAAGTATATGAGTGAGCGTATCATAGATTGGTAGAGAGTCTTATCTTAGGATGGTGGTTTGACTAAACCTTTCGTAAGTTCAAAGCCTTTTGGTCACAGTGTGGACACCACTCGAGATGGCTGCATAATTAATCTAAAGAGTACTTTGTCAATGTAAACCTGCTGGGAAAGAACGATGCTGGCTTCTCTATACCTTATATGTAGGCCGAGTAGGTAATAGGGATCCCCAAGGTCCAAAACCTCAAAAGCCATTTTCAGGTCTTGAATGAGTTGAGTAAGGTGTAGTGTATCAGCCGAATATATGACGATCTCGTCCATGTAAAGGCAGATGTATACATTGTTTAAATTATGTGTATTGGCACAATCTTATAGCATGAATACGAAAATACAACACAGTATTAAGAGTATACTATGTGCATACTTGTGTGAGGAGTATTATAGTATGAAGGTAGATTGGTAGTAGTTCTTGTCCTTAATTAACTAAAACAAAGTAGGCGGCAACCAGCTATTTATGCAGGTACGTATCCTCCTTGTACTCAGAAATAAAATAGGGAAAACATTGTAAGAAATATAAGTGCGAACATGTTTGACCCTGAAAAACTACCAAGGAAATCCTAATAAAATATGCGTAATCTGAGGTAGTGTGTGTGAAATAAACGAAAAGATAACACCTGGTATATCACCAGTAAAAGGTCACTATACATGGAGAGATAACCGAGAAATCCCGCACATAACATAAGAAATATATGCATTAATTCACAAACATTATCATGAAATATAACTGAGAATATGATATACCCTAGCTGTAGTAATATCCGTAGTTTTCCTGAGTAAACTAGAAATAACCAAGCAGAGACATAAACAATATTACTGTGGAAATATACATTTGAAACGAATTGAAGAA
The DNA here is from genome assembly GCA_003316355.1 of Tuber calosporum. Classification (NCBI taxonomy): domain Eukaryota; kingdom Fungi; phylum Ascomycota; class Pezizomycetes; order Pezizales; family Tuberaceae; genus Tuber; species Tuber calosporum. The sequence continues at coordinate 31,810 of QFET01000575.1, read as the reverse complement.
TTTCAACATACATCATGTTTTTTGTAGATGAATATGCACTGGTTAAAGTGTGATGCAGTAAAGCTGTTGAAGGTTAAGAATTTTGCAAAAGGTTCATGCCATTCCTTTGCTGATTGCTTAAGTCCATACAAGCATCTGTTAAGTTTCCATACTTTTTCTCCATCACTAGACCCCATTGGTGGTCGCAGGTAATCTTCTTCTTTCAATTCACCGTAGAGGAATGCCAATTTGATATCAAATTGTCATGGTCGCTATTTAGATTTAGCATATATTGCAAGGAGGAAAAGGAGAGACTCATTGCTTATCAGGAGAGTGAAAGTCTCTTCGAAGTCGAAGCCTGTGCCTTGATAGTAGCCTTTGGCAACAGATCTAGCTTGATATCTTTCCAAAGTACCATCAGCATTCCTTTTGGTCTTGTATACCCACTTACTATCCACACTGTTTCTTCCTATTGGTTTATTGACAATATCCAAGGATTTATTCTTCTTCAGTGACTCAATTACTTCCTCCATGGCTGTAATCCACCTATACTTACAAGTGCTTTTTAGGGCCTGACAGTAGGTAGTTGGATTTTGGTCAAGTATTTCGCTAGTAGTTAAGTGAACTTGGTAATAGAGTTGCCTCTCATAGCTTATTGCTGGACAGTTAGAGATTCTTCCAGATAATTGAGATTGCTCATTCTGTAGGACAACTTGCTCATACTGGAGTAGTTGTTTGTCTGATGGAGTTTCTGGTCACAGTGGTTATGGATTAGCTTTTGGTGCTGAAGGGGTTTCCTCGGTAGTTGCTGGTTAGGGTGTCTCCTCTTGTTCCTAGTCCTGTGACTTATCAACAGGAGTTGTCGCTGTTCGATGGGGATAGGGGTAGACTGTTACATCAGGTGTCTGGATGATGAGTTCCATAGTTGTAGTACCAAGTGGTATTATCGTCTTAGTTGTCCAATAGATTTGGCAAGTCTCGGTTACCCTGTGTTGCGACTGCAGGTAGATATGGTATATCTTATCGGAAGAGGTATAATCAATGAGATATCCTTCAATTGCGTATAGAATCAGTTTCGTTCCAGTTGGTCGTTTCTCCTCTGGTAGGTGGTCGAAAACTATTCTCTAGTAGGGGCGCAAGTGGTTGATCAACAGTTTTTAGTAGTAGAGAGTTTCATAGGACATGGATTTTCCTATTGATCCATTAGGGAGTATATCCACAAGATACACGGCGGTTGTGAAGGCTTCCATCCAAAGAGTTAGGGGTAGGACAGTTTACATAGAGTGTATTACTTTAATGAGCATTCAGTTATATCGTTTGTTAACACCATTTGATTAGTGTCAGCAAGCAGGGGTGAGGTCCTGCTTAATGCTGTACTGGTTAAATAGTTTGAGCATAGCAGTATTAACATACTCGCCTCCATTATCTGTCCTGAATCGTTTAGTAGTAAGGTTTTCTTGAGTTTGGCGTGCAGTGATGAAAACTGATTAACATAGTGATGGTGTCGGATTTAGAATATACTCGATAAACCCCTGGGTATCTAATGCAATCATCAATAAACACAGCATAATAATCAGATTTACAGAAGGATTCTTTCGTGATTTTCCACTGAGATCAGAATGAATTAATGCGAAAGGGGTCTCAGAGTACCTATTTAGTGTTGTTGAAATAGGCAGCCTCTTGGTGGATCTGGATGTCATGCATATCTCCCTTTCCAAATCTTTCAGAACTTTGGGGATTGTAGGATAGTCAGAGTAGTTGTTGTTTTTGATGTAGTTAGGCGAAGGGTTACCAAGTGCTTCATGCCATTGATGGTACCTCATCTTGTTCACTGACTCTTTCTCTTCTTGAATATACATAATCTTATCTGTTAAGTCTTCCCCATATAACCTCTTTTTTATTTTCCCTAAAAATGACCATATCTGTCCCACAGCTAACCAAAGAAATCCCTAATCATATTGAAATAATAGCACACTATGACAACAAGTTACAAGAAGCCAACTTAGGAACACAGAGGACACATTTTAGGTATAGAGTTTCAACTTGGCCCGTAGATGTTTGTGCTAAGAGCTTGACTGTTCCTCGGCCACATGACTCTATTACCAAGTTATCACTAAAATGTACAGAGCCTTGTTCTGGTGCAAAATTCATAAGAAAGTCTACGTTGTTTGTCATGTTTGAGCTTGCACCAGTGTCAATTACCCATAGCAGGTGTAGGGGTCTTTTGATAGTAGAGCGGAGGAAGGATGATCTACAGACTGGTTCAGATATTTCTTCTGTTCTGATCTTACCTGTGTTATCACCTCTTCTTTCTTTCGTTTTCTTTCAGGTTGTCATCTTTGAGCTTTGTACAATCACTGCAGGTATGGCCTTCACTGCTACTAGAAAGATAATGCATTTTGTAGTAGGTACATTCCTTAGAATTTGCCAACTGTGCCTGTAGCTGGGATTTCTTCCATTGGTCCTTTCCTTTAGCTTTGATATCTACGCTTTTATACGCCTCATCATCACCTGAGTTAACCGAGGTAGAGATTTTCAATTCTAATAGTTTATTGTACACTTGATTGTAGATAAGGTCCTCCTTAGTTTGGAGGTTATTGACAATATTATTCATCGATTCTGGGAGGGAGGGAGGAGAATGACACCTTTTGTTTCTGGTGACAAGAATACTGACTTGAGACAAACGGGGGTTGGTATCGATCAGTTCAGTAGAGAATAACAACGAAGTTGAATTTGATTCCATAAGGTATCATAGTTGTTGATATGATCAAATATTGGGTCTGATGTATCATACTTGGAATCGAAAACCTTCCTGAGTTGGTAGAAGAAGGTAACCAGTATTTTCTCTAGCAAATTTATCCTTGAGAGAGGTCTATATTCTCTGTGGTTTTCTGGGTAGCCAGGAGGATTAACCTTGTTAACCAAGGGTTTGAAGCAAGTATGTCGATGCATACTGGTAGCTTTCCCAAAAATTGTCAAGTTTACTTCCCTCTAGATCTTTAAGGCTATCAGATATCTCTTGACCTAGGACAATTTCTAAACAGTTAAACGACTTGAGAATATACTGTGATATGTCTTGTCATGCACTGTAGTTTTCATAGCCAGTCAGCTTTAGGATAGAGCTGAGCTCGTAGCTAGGTGCCATGCTTCTTTTGATGTTGTATACATGTTGGTATTCTATTAAGAGTTCAGGTTGTGCAGCCGGTGTTTTGCCGGCTGCTTTGCTTTGTAATAGTGTCATTGATCTTAGCGAAGATTCTCAGTTCTGAGATAGGCGTTCTCTCTCAATACTTCTTTCAACCTTATTGTAACAGAATCCTACTATGTTTCTACTATTACTACTGACTTGATGTTGGTTATTCCTTCTTTGGGTTTATACCTGATAGGCACTACTATTTGGTTGTCCCTTCCTTCTTGGTTATGACTTCCTAACTAGTTATTCTTTCCTTGTTTCACTTATCACTACCCCTCCTGACTTTTACCACTTTGGGTATCGCTATCCTCCTGCTATACCTACTGGATTTGTATAGTAGTAGCGATCTTTTGTGGCTTCCTGTTTGGATTCTATTACTTGTTTTGTTAGCTCCATCCTGAAGCTTTTAACACTCTGTTTTCGGAAAATGGTTACCATGGTATGCTAGCTCTGTTAGCATGTTTGTTGGACAGGATGTTTGCACTTTGTTGAGTTTTCCTAGCTACAATTTTTGTATTTGAAGAGCCTGCAATCCCTTAAGGATTCGGACTCTCTAGCCTCACAGGACTATCATCTTTAATACTACAAGTTGAACGGTTACTATATTAGTTCCATACCTATTTACCTTGTCTATTGAAGACCTATCCATCGACGCTTCTCCCCCTATCCTTATAGTATCTTCAGAGTCCCTTAGTGATTCTCAGGATCCTTGGCAGCAGGTTACACATATCCTATAGATCCGTCCAGTATCGCTGTCGGTAAGGTGGATGGCATGAGGGAATATGAGGATAGAATTACAATTCCTTTCCTCTATTTCCAGGAGAGAATCACAATGCAGTTCCTGATGTCGTCAATACCTGTGTTGAGTTTACCTACCGATCGTCTGGAAAATAGAGCAGATAGAGGGTAAAAGGTAAGAAGTGGCAAAGGTTGTCTTTTAAGCGAGAAGGAGAGGGGTTGCAGAACCTTATTCGCAACAATGCTTGCTATGCTGAGAAGAGAGGTATGGGGCAGCATGTAAGTGTATTTCTTATAGAGTTGAAAGGCCCTGACTCATAACCTGTTCAACATGTGAACTCTGATGGCATAATCTTTACTCCAATATCCATGATAGTGTGTGAGTATGTGGGGATCGCGTTGTCCACTAGGGCGAGGAGAGGTGTAAAGAGAGGAGCAGATTGTTAGGAGTTCTGGGTCTTATTTCTGCTTAGCGAGGTGGGTGGTAATCAAGCTATTTATTCAGGAGTGTATCTACCACGAAAGTGTTAATAATATAGGGAAACATAGTTAGAAACATCAGTGAGAACAATGTTTAACCCTGAAATCCTACCAAGGAAATCTCAATAAAATAAATCTAAATCTAAGATTGTGTGAGGAAATTATTGGTAATAATATATAATCAATATGATCAACAATGATGCATAAGAGATGTATAAACAACCATATGATCCTGAATACCAGATAAATAAACACATAAAAGAATTAATATTTATAACCTGTATAATACCATGAATTAAAGGGAATTATAGGTCTAGATTGTAGTAATGTAAGCGGTGTATAGGTTAACTGAAACACAGCCAAGTAAGAGAATATCTCATATTGTCATTGATACACTCAAAGGAAATAAATAGAAAATTTCTACACTTTATGCCAAGTGCATATCTGCTTATATGATATCATAGGTTTGTTCCTTATTGACTGATCACAAGTTCCTATTGATTTGTCAAGGTTTCCTATTGTGTTTCTTCCAGTTCAAGTTAGAGCCTGTTTTGGGTCTCCTATCTCTGCTTTGAGATATATTATATATGTATCTTCCCTATATTTAGAATTCAGGAGGGATTATGTTTTCTTATCTTGATGATTTTACTATAACTCTTGGATTAGTGTCATACTGAAGGAACAAACAGCTTCTGCAGCACTACTATAACCGCCTACAGAGGAAGGCCGTCCCCTTTATGGTCTCCTCATTTGTCACTAAAACTGAACTCTGCTATTGGCAAATACTCAAGGACCATACCACAACCTCATCACCCATCTCCCTTGATGCGTTACTATTCCACACTTCTACTACAGTCCCCTGGCACCGATACTGCTTCATCCCCATAATTGCGACATTAGTCTATTTCTCACAGTGAGTAGCTCCTGCACAAGATGCCTTCAGTATGATACTGATACAGCAACCACGTAGCATTGGCATCCCCACCTATGTTAACATGCGTCTTGCCATAGAGCTCCATCTCCCTATTCTCGCCTATAGTGCAATCTCCTAACTCCCTATGCTATAATACTAGCCAAGATGGTATTCGGAAGCAAAACGCAAAGATAAGCAACCAACTACATCACATGCACTCCTCTCTCCATCCTACTATTTGAGACCTGCCTCCCACCACTTAACCTCCATCTTCCACAATATCTACTCATAGCTGACCTTTACCTAACTTGCTTTCCACAAGACAAAACCTGTCCCGCACCTCTCATCCTGCACTCCTTTCCATCAGCTTATGGCCTCCTAGAAAAGGACACCCTATGACCAATCCCTCGTGGTTTGTGAGATAATTACATACCACTTAAGTAGAACCAGCCAACACCTTTCCTTGCACTCAGGTGCCACTTCCCAATCAATGGCATATACCACCTTTTGTCAGAGGAGGAGACTGTCCTACCTGTTTTCCCCTAAATCAACTCCCACCTCCTCCTTAGACTCTGTTTCCTCCCTCCTCCACCCCTGAACACCTTAACATATCCTATTTTGATGTCTGGATGCAAAGATTACCTGCTCAAAGACTTGACACTAGTCTCCCCTCCCTTTCCTTAGTACTTGAACAAGCAGTCACCTGCCTTCATCCTTTGTCTGCCCTGGGCTGCTTCACCGCAGGGAGCACCCATCAGATGACGCCGGGAAAGAGTTATATTATAGCCAATCCTTGCTCAAATGACGCTGATCGCACTGCCACCTGCCCTTCTTGCAAGACTGAAGACCAAAGCTTGAGTTCCACAATCCTCTATTGACCCACTAAGAACCACCAGTGGCAGCTTTACCTGCAAGGACTTGTCCATATTGGCCCCGCACCCCCCCCTCTTGATGAACCTGGCCCTGATATGTGGCCTGGCCTTGTATATCCACACTATTTAGACCAGCCTTCCTCACTTGATGCCTGCGGTTGCGGCACTTTGATCTTCTTCTTTCTCCAGTCATGATTAAGATTGAAGCATAATTGTCTTGACTTTACTTTAACCTTTCTTATAGTTCTGATTTCTTTAATTTCATTACTAACTATAATTACTTGAATATTTGTTATTACTGGATGCGGTAACTGTATATTTATAATAAGGGGAGAACTGTCTCAGATGTTTCTTTTGGTTTGAACATTTGGAATTCACATTTCTTTTATGCCATAGCTAGCCCTGCTTGCAGGTCCCAGTATGTTCTTTCTTTTGTATTTCTTTTTTTCTCTTTTTGAATTATATAGTTATTTTTAAGGTACAAAACTGTGTATCCAACTCCCACTATGGCATACAAAAAACCTTAATGTCAATGCAATTACAAAGGAATAATCAAAAATCAACCAAAATATTTTCCTTTACTATGCTGGAAAATTATATTTCGAGCATCCTTAAGTCACTAATAAACAATTGCAGACATCCCTAACAACTACCAAGAAAACTAAAATAAACCCTAGTAAACCCAGATGACATCCAGGAAGGTCAGTGAGATGCCCGCAGGCAACTGTAGAAGCCCATGGTCCATCAGGTAGGGGACAGGAAACCACAAGTTACCAAGAAAGTAAAGATGCAGAAGGATGCAGGCCAAAGTAAACAAATATACAGGTCAGAACACATGAGATCCTGACACAGTTAAGTATCAACCATTTCTCCTCTGACACATTAATATTAGCCTGGACTCTGCATAGGCAGTAGGGCCAAAGGGAGGGGTGGGAGCTATAAGGACTGTCACAGTTAACACCCCTGAGAGTACTGTGACTGCAAAGATGGCCACAGATACAACTGGAATCTGGAGGGCAGGTGTGATCCCCAGTGGAGTGAGTGAGGGTGCACCAGCTGTAGGAGGCAGGGTCAGGGCACTTGTTACAGTGGTGTCGATAGAGGTGACATTTGGAACACTGGAAGAAGTTATTGAAACACAAGTGGTACTCAGATGTGAATGTGGTAAAGAAGGCTGCCAGGCATTTGGAGACAAAGTCCTGGGCTCTGGGGCCAGTGATGGAGATGATGGCAGTGGAGGTATCTTTGCCTTCACAATTGCTATCTGAGGTGAGCCATCTAGGCAGCTCCGTGAAACCAAGCCCAGTGTTGTATGTAGTGAGCACAGAGGCAATGGTCGCTAGTGGCTCAGAGGTGGACAGGTCATGTACTAAAATGTATGTGGCGGGAGTGATCAGGTAGACAGTGGTAGTGCCAGGAACCCGCTGGATGCCGGAGAACCCTCTCCGGTTCTGGGTTGCACCTCAGAGAAAGTCTATAGTAGTAAGAGTAGTGTTGCCCTCTGTGAGGATAATTGTCTGGATAAGGGTGTCTGATAGAGCTTGGTTGATACTATCGTTAAGCTCCATGGCTGTAGGGCTAGGTAGAGAGCAATCTCTCTTGATCATGAGATGTCTCTCTCAGCTCGTGATGCCCATCTTAGCGGGAGGAGCTTTAGGTAATGGTGGGGCTTTGGCCATAGCTGGTGAGGGCTTATGAATAGTAGTGCTCCCTCTTCTCTCCATCTTCACCACTATCATCCAAGTAGTTGCACCAACAGTATCAAGGTTAGGAGAAGTAGATAGAGGGACAATGGGCCTGGAGTAGAGGTAGACTCATGGGCGGCAGGTAAGGAGGTAGGGCATATCCTTGGGTGAAGGTGGGAGGCTGCTTGGTATTCCATAGAAGGTTAAACTCTGGAGTCAGGTCAGTGATGTCTTCTGACAGGCCATCTATTACCTTCCTATATTTGGCATGCATGTGCTGCATCATTCTGCAGGAGATGCGAAAGTCTTGATTTGGTGCTATAAGAATGTTGTTTTCTTTATCCAGGTTTAGACAAATATAGTGCAAGTATATCATTCCAGGGCAGTCATTAACTATATACCCAGGGGAGAGTTCTAGCAAGGAGTACGTTGTGTTGCTATGCGCGGATTTAAGGGACAGGGGGCCAGTTTTGCCAAAGATGGGTGAGAGAGAGGATTCTATTATAGAGGGTGGAGAAATGCCAACTGGGAGAGTGCGAGGGTAGAGAATAGCAGGTTTCTTCTTCTCTCACCCCATGCGAGTAGGGAAATAATGATCTGGCTCATGCCTGGTGAAGTTGTTAAAGACTTTTACTGTTAGGGGTAAAAGTGTTGTGATGAGATTAGCCTTTTGGCCAATGAGAGTAGGGCTAGGTGAGAAAACTGGAGTGATTTTTTCAAAGATTCTGGTTCTAAAGGAGACAGAGCATGAGGTTCCTCGACGTTAATCATAAATATATAAGATAATCAAAAAAAAAACCCCCCCCCATGACACCCTTATATTCTACTCTCAGTCATACTGGAGCTTTCCTGACATTTCTCCATCTTTCTTGAAAAAAGTAAGGCATAGGCAATGCTACAGAATTGAATTAGCTACCTTCTAACACAATCTGGAGTCTGGTACAAGTCATTGAAATTTAAAAGCTTATATCTAAGAAAACACAATATGAGTGTCAATATCCTGTTTCTGATAGACAGTTACCATACTAATCAGGGTAGGATTTTAATGTAAGCAGCATCCAAGAATACAGTGTAAAAAGTGACAAGCTGGAGCTAGCAAAACTAGTAATAAAATTCAAATAAGTAGTAAATAGGAATAATTAGTCCTATACTAATGTAGTAGTAATAGCCAAAGAATAGTAATTCCTAAATGGGTAAAAGCAAGTTAGAAGTAATGATAAGACAAATAAGAAAAGAATCATCGATTATCAAGTATTAACTAAGTAGAAAACAATTTCCCTATAGTTGTACTTATCAAGTATAAACTCAAATAAGTATTAATTAACATCAAGTTATTAGTTATTGTAGAAATATAACAGGATTCTTTAACAAGAACCTTCTCTGAATTTGTACTTGAATCCTGTTTTCTATATATAATATTTATTAACTAGTCTGATCAATGGTATTACTTTTAGTTTGTTTATGCCTCCAGTACTCCAGCTACTTTAGAAGTAATAAATATTCTCATCTATAGTAATGGAAAGAAGGGAGTCCTTGGGAATAGACTCTTGATTAAGTGGTCTTGTGACTGATCGTAGGAAAAAAGGATATATTAATACCCAATGTGACTAGGTAGGAAGAATATTTCCAAGAAAATTAGAACCTTATAGATCAAAAACTGAGTACCTATAAGCTAAATATAAGACTGAGTTTCTCCCTAAATCTCCTCTAGAGTACAGGAAAATGGAACAATACAGTCCTATTGAAGTTACCAAATATAGAGCTAGTCTATTATAGTAGGGCACATTTTGGTTATTTGTTTAATATTAATTATATTTTCAATATAATATCAAATACTCATATTTTCAATAATATAATCCCAATCTTGTTTACTATATATGCTATTTAAATCATTTATGATTATAAAAGATAGGATTAACATACCAAAATGGCCTTAATATCCTTTATTTTTATCAAATATTGATTAATTTCAGATTCCTTACCCTAGTTGCAATAATGTAATCTATCCTCCTACAATGCGCATCTGTTATACTTAACTTGAACCTAGTTATTTTATTGATCAATCCAATGGTAGACATCTAAAAACCATAATCTTGTATATACTTGTAGTTTTTCAACTTAGCTGATCGTTTAATAGCTAAAACAATTAGTCCTGGCCTCCAGGTAGGTAATTGCTGCTTGATTTCAGATTTCAATATAAGTATACAGTTTCACTTGATTACTCAGAGGTACCAACAGTGTTGCTTGTAATACTGATTGTTCAAAAAATAGATCTTGTTCTATTACACAACTGAGCTCTCTTAGCAGTATTAGTATCTAGAATCTCTTGAATAATCTACAAACTTTGATTATACATGAAGGGTCTATTGAGTAACTAAGTGTTAAGGACCAATGAAGGTATATGGAGCTACAAAATTACTATATCTCACTATAAAGTCATATGGAGTGTTTTTTCAGCACTTCAAAGAAGTACCCCTGACTGCCAGTATGTCAACATTCAGCTATTACTGTCTGATGCTGTTACCTTGTCATCTGTATATTATTATCGTTGTAATAGTTCTGTGGTACCTTGTTCTACCTGCCATATAAGATATAATATTCTAATCTGGTTTTCATATATGTATTTTACGTTTTATTATAAAGTAACTATGAAATTACTTACATAAGATATCACAATTTGCATAACCCCTACTGCCTATATTCTATACAACTCTCACTATATAATAACCAAGGCCCAGAGTTAGGTTTTAACTCCTACAGGGTCCTTCAAAAGAGGATCTAATCTGAGATCATCGATCATACTTCTGAAGTCGTTGAAGGCTAACAGGGATTATGGATAATTGTGTTTTCTATTATTATTTGTTATATTCACAAGATGTTTAAATTTCCTTTGTTTATTTGAATTTTCCAGACCATAACCCTGTATACGTTCCAGGATTTTCCTGTATTTAACAAATAAATCTGAGGACTTAAAATCTTTAACAACCTAAGCCCCAGGGTAAGCATATAAGAGCACTCAGCACCTGGTTGGAAAACTGCTGATTTCAGGAGTTCGCATACAACCCCAATCAGCATGAGAGCGCCCAAGGTTTCAATACGTTGCTTGCAATGAATGAATATTCTTACGATTCTTGGAGGGCTTTGCAACGATCGAATTGTACCCTCTTGTATTCTAAAGTGGAAAAAAAAAAAAAAAATGGTATTTCTAGAGTAAAATGCACCAGGGACAATGCCTTCCATGCGGTAATCAAGTTGATAAGTTCCATAAAGTTACTCGGCACATTTCAGGATTTGGGCTACTTGGAGGCTTCTCCAGTGTAGATTACTGCAATATATGTGACACCCTGGCATGCTATTGGTCTCAGTTCCACAACACAAAAATGACCCAGACCATATCCTTCTCTCCAGGTGCTGTTATGATGCTTTGTTACTAATTACAGTACTGGATTTCTTGCTGTTCTTGGGGAGAGCCCTTTGCTACCCGTACTCGAGTATTTCACCACAACCATACCCCTCGCCGCTTCTGTCCTTCCACCCACACACCCCTCTTCTCTTATCCGCATCATTAACACCATCGCAGTCTACGCCGCTTCGCTTTATTTCTAATTTTTGCCCTATTGGTCTCCTCGGTTGCTTCCGCCCGCTTCATCTCGCCTCGAGAGGTTAGGAGGCGCCGTCAGATCCCCTGATGGCTACCTATGCAATCCGCTTTATTGCTCCCGTGGTCGAGCGGGCCCGCAGATGGTCACAGTCATCCGTTGCCGAGGAGCGCCCTGCCCTTGCCACCGAGGCCTCACTTAGCTCACCTTCCGCTCCTACAGCTCCTATTACCCGTCCCCTAGTTTTAGACTCTGTCTCCGAAGCGATCGATATCCGCTCCGAGGACGCTCGCTCCGAGAGGACATTAGTAATCGTTGACCCACCGACGGGCATACCACCACCTGCGAGTATGGATTCTACACCCGATGAGCCCCGTAACACCCCTTCCCCAGCTCCCATCCCGCAACCGCCGCCATCGCCTCCAGCTCCACCTTCAATGTTATCGTCGGGAGATTCTACCGTTCCTACAGGTCAGCCGAGTCATGACAGGCCGGAGAGTGGTACTGCGAAACCTCTCATCTTACCAGAAGATGACGGGCAGAGGGAATTACGCCGGAAACTGGTGGAGATCAACAAGCTGGAAATCAACGAACGGGAAAGGGCGAGAAGGATGCACCTTCTCATGACTGAGAAATACAATGCGTCACGCCGAGCTGCAGGTACGGTCGACTTGATATCCCCGCCACTAACTAGCGCCCCGGCTACCGATGCCGGCGGCCATATTTTGCTACGTGGAGAAAACCCATACAAGCTGTTACCCGCAGATCTTGCAAGAACGTACTATACGGGCTCTGAAGCAGCTGAGAGTGGGCTTTTAGAGCTTGGTTGCCCGCATTATCGCCGAGGTGTAAAGCTTCAATGCTCAACGTGCGAAAAGTGGTATACGTGCAGATTTTGCCATGACGAAGATCAGGACCATAGCTTGATCAGGAGGGAGACTAAAAATATGCTCTGTATGCACTGTGGCCGGGCTCAGCCGGCGCAACAGGACTGCAGGTATTGCGGTGTCAGGAGCTCTAGATACTACTGCGATAAGGTTTGCATTCTTTTTCGGCATATTTCGGGGTATCCTTTTTCATCCTTGCCCACAAGTGTGAATTTGTTGTACTCAGTTCCAAGGGCTGGATAGCGCTGACATATGCCAGTGCAAACTGTGGGATGATGACCCAGACAAGAGTATATACCACTGCAATGATTGTGGTATCTGTCGAATAGGGAAGGGCCTTGGAAAGGACTTCTTCCATTGCAAGGTACACATCCAGCAGTTATTCGTACTCGGATGCGCGTGGTAATTGACTGGGAATAGAAATGCGGTGTGTGCATGTCTATTTCATTGGAGGGGGAGCATAGATGCATCGAAAGATCGATCGAATGCGATTGCCCTATCTGCGGTGAATACATGTTCACTTCCACTCAAACTGTAGTATTTATGGTTTGTCGCCCTCGTTTTTACCTGGCGAATGACGAGGCGAACCTAACCCCATTGAGAGAATAAATAGACATGCGGACATTCAATACATCAATGCTGCTACTACGAGCACATGAAGACATCATATCGCTGTCCCACATGTGCGCGCACAATCATAAACATGGAAAGCCAATTCCGTGCTCTAGATCTGGAGATAGAAATACAGCCCCTCCCAGAGCCATACAAGAACTGGCGCTGTCTCATTGGCTGCAACGATTGCTCGGCCAAGAGTAATGTGCTGTTCCACTTCTTAGGACTAAAGTGCGAGAACTGCAGGTCTTATAACACCAACCAGATACGTATCATCCGTCCAGAAGACGGTCAGGATGGCGGTGGGGGCAATATGTCTCTGTCCGTTATTCCGCCTAATCCGTCTATTCCCGGAAGGACAGCATCCTCTAATTCTCTGCTCAGAGGTCAAACGAATTCTCCACCTCGTCTGGCCTTGGTCGAAGGTGAGGCTGCACTAGCAAACGCGAACAGAGCTATCGTGGCCGCGGGAGAGGCTATAATGGAGTTAGATGGAGTGGAAGATTTAATCATTGATGATGGGTGGGAAACTGAAGACAGCGCGGACTTTACGGACATTGATGATGACGATGATGACCTGGGCGACTTTGGTAGGTGCGGGGCGGAAGATGACGATGGTGATGATGATGACGACGATGACGACGACGACGACGATCTTATCCAGCTCACTGGTCATCGATAGTTCTTTTTTTTTTTTTTTTTTTGGCTCTGTGTGCTGCTCTGGTGGGCCGGGCGGATCTGGTTTCTGGTTTGGTTTGGTTTGGTTTGGTTTGGCTGGCTTGGTTAGTCGTACATATGTATGTTTTACGGGAAGTATGCCTCTTCCCCCTCTTCATTTCTTTTATTTCTCCTAGCTCGGCGGAGGATGGTGATGGGTACTCATGCTCTTCACCGCGACCATCTTCCTTTCGTTCTGTTCTTACTTGCATCTGCATTAGCAATTGCTTTTGAATAATCTCGCTTCCTCTCCCTCTCCCCTTCCTTACCATCTATCTCTTCAATCCTATTTCCTCCTTAACTACTCATTGGAACCCAGGGTCTTGCATGAACGTATGGCACTTTATTCATTTATCCCTTTCCTTTCCTTTCTCTCCCTTTCTTCCCTTTCCTTTCTCTCCCTTTCTTCCCTTTTCATCATTTGTACATTCTGCGATACCGGCTGTTTGGCGGCAAATCTTTGGCGTTCTCGTTTTTTTGTCAAGTGTATTGTACCCGTCGGTATAGCATAGTAGGGGGGTGGGGGGTATCTAGTCAGCTACGGTATGGCACGGAATTGTAGTATGTCCTCATCAGAAATGTTGGTTCTGGTCCTAGTGTGAGGTGGTGAAAGCTGTCACAAGGTATCACTCGAGGCGTAGGCAGTTAGTGTCGTGCTTGAGCACTGCACTTGTAGTGCAATACAGTGTAGTGTAATTACGAGGGAGTATTATATCCCTCCTTTCGTCGTGTTTAGGTGTGGAATTGCTCATTCTCTACCATACCTTCCCAGGGAATACATGCATAAGTGGGTGGCTATGTGATGTAAAAAAGTAGTCAACATCACCTGGCACTCGCACAATCGCGCTGTGTTGCATGGCCTGTGTTTTTTTGTCGTCGGTTTGAAGCGAGTGCTGTTCCTGTACCGGTGGTGGAGTGCTGGAATGACGGTAAAGAATTTCCAGATATGTTTATAATTTTCAATTTTAAAAGCGGGGCCGGCTGACAAGGGTTGATAGCCCGAAATGGCTGATGGGGAAATGGATGCACTGTGTGATTAGACGGTGATTTGGTAAAGCTGAGTGTAGAAGTATGATAGAGTGAAGTGTTGGAGAAAAAAATAGAAAAAAAGAAAAAGAAAAAGAAAAGTTGTGTTTGGAGGTATTTATATGTGGTGGTGGCGGTGGGAGGGTTGCTATATTCTGTTCTGTGCCTTGTATGATAAAACCAGGAGAATGATACCATAACTTTTTTGCACAACTACTAACGTAATCAGGGGTGTTATGGGCGAACACCTAGTTATGGGTCAGATATATTTATTAGAAAACAACTCCAGTAATGTCAACCACTCAACCAGAAACACTCTATTTACTCTCAAATTGTAATCACAGTATTACAGCTGTATTTAGAACAAGTCTATGTACTTTTATTTTGAGAAAGTACTATGATGAAAGACAAAGGATACAAAGTGTATGATACTAAACAGTTACTTTTAATCAGAAATATATTCATCATCAACTATGTTATAGTTGATTTGATGGCATGTAGAGCGGCGGAGATGTCTAGTAGTGGTCCTCTGGCCATTATTTTGTTGATTTTCCTGCTAGGAAATGTGAGCTATAAAACTTTAAGTAGGATAAATTTGACCTACATTTTGAACAACTATGTCATCATCACTATCTTCATTTCCATCATCACCAGAACCTTCTGACTACTCCAACTCATTATCAGCATTACTAATAACTACCTGCCTAGACTTATACTTCTTCTGTCCCCTCTCATTCAACTTGACAAGCTTAACTCCCTGTCTTTTAAGGCTTGTAGCCTTCTTCTTCTCGTAAAGGACTTCTCAGTTTCTGTACAGATATGCAAGTTGCTTGGATCCCAGTATAGGATTACCCTTTAATTGGTGGCGGTCAGGCCTGGTGCTCTTCCCTATGGCTTGCTGTTGCTGGAGGAGTTCTTTGGTAATGCTCAATTCTGCCTCTGTCTCTGGATGTAGGGAAACAAGCTCAGCAAAATACTAACTGATCTAAACTGTTGGTTCTATTTCTAGCACCTCATGTACCAACTTTACTAACAGGTTTAGCCTTGTTGATCTGTCACGCCTAGCAGCAAGTGGGCCAAGACCAGGTCGCCGAATTGCAAGGGATGGGGGGGGATGAGGTTTTTGATTGAAGAGTGGAATCAGTGAGGATTCGATGTCAGTTGAATGGTATTAGACCAGTCACACGCCATGCTGGCAGAATGTTCTTCTTGGTAAAGGTCTTGAGTCTTTCTCTATAGAGTATGGGATAGAAGTCACCCTTCAGTAGCTTTAAATATGATCCATGGGCTGGTATCTTTACTTCAACCGCTTGTTTGTAGTTTGTATTAAGAGGAGAAAATAAACCAACATCAAGTGGCTAAAGCACATGGATCAACTGTGGAGGTAGCCAGAGGAGGTGAATATTGTGCTCGATAGCAAGTTCAATAAACTGAATGTTCTCACAATGGGAATTGGGGCTATCAAGGATGAGGATTCAGTGCTGTTTGAGGCCATTTGTGGGCCGGGTTTTCAGGTCAAATATTTGTGCCAACCACTCATAGGTGATGTGGTTATTAGTGTATCCAGTAGGCGAATGAGTAAAGAAGGCATCCTGCTTCTCCTCAATATCGATATTGCTATGATGACCCATAACATGTGTCCTTGCAGGATAGGTTATAAGAGGAGGCAAAACTATTCCAGATCCTGATACAGCTTCAATATCAGTGACACTACTGTGGTCACCATCCTGAATAACCTTTGGATTCCTCCTTGATATTCTGCAAATGACCTGCCCACTACCAGAGAGCCAAAGGGCAAATCCCTTCTCTTCCATATTCCAAATATTCTCATCTTGAACATGAAACTTGTAGTGAGTATTGTAAATCTGATTGAGGTGGGATTCCAAGGATGAAAGGTCTTTAGCAAGTGGCCTCTGCTTGTCTAGTACCTTTTCAACCTTGGATTGAATTTCTGGATGCCGTATTAAAAACCGTTCTATCCAGTTCTCTCCTACCTTCTCTGCTTTTCCTTGATCTTTCAAAATGGCATACACCATTTGATAAACACAAGAGCGACGTGGAGGCATCCAATAATCATCCCACTTTTCAACCCACTTGACCAAGGCCTTCTCCTGTTCATTGCTGTGTAGTTGCTGATCAGGATGGCATTGAATTGCTGGCTGCGTGCGTCCATAATACTGGTTGTTTAGTGTTGTATTGGAAATCCCAAACTATTGACTTGCTTTGCGAATTGAGAGTCCTGAAGTAGTTCGGAGAGCTTAACAAGCTTTTGCTATCCTGTCCTCTTGATTGGCTTTCATTTTAGGTATTCTTTGGTATAATCGGAGGTTTTTTCGCAAAGTTGTAACTAAAAGAGGCAAGGAGATCGCTTGGGAAAAATATTTGTCAAAAGTAGTGATATTGAATTAAGTAGCTCACTTATATATCTTAGATCCCGAGGCAACAACTTGTGAAAACCATTGAGAATACTCTACCCATTGTATATATGTGAGCAACAATGGGATCAAGACAGCTCATGGGCTATTGTGATTGAACATAGTCATATTTGTAAAAATTGACAATTACTTCAATAACAATAACAAAACTGTATATATTTTTAAAATTATATCATATAATGAATGCTTATCTCACACACACATTCTATTGATGTTTTATGTATGAAAGAGTTGGCATTATGGTTTTATTTACTTTTTGATTCACAATATATAATTGAGCCTGGTGACCCATAACTAGGTGTTGACCCAGAACACCTCTGATTACGTTATATTGACTACAAACACCCGCTAGCAAGAAGTAGTGTCAAATCCAGACTACTCAGCCTTGGTGAAAGAAGATAGAGTAATTTAACCAAGTGGATCTATTACGTGTTCTATATTCTTGATAATCTGAATGCATCTGGACATGGGTGCATATATGCAAGAAAGATAGCAATCCAGACTGATCACCTGGTATTCTGTATGATGTTCTCAAATAGGCGGCATCAATCTGAACTTTGTTTATTTGGCAAAGAGATCAATGACTATCTACTGGTGGAGTTCTTAATACCCTTAGAGTCATAGTGATGCTGGGGGATCATTTGCTGTAGCAGGGTCATACATCTTCAGGGTTAAACAGTGTTAGCACTTATTAGACCAAGGCCGAAGTCTCCAAGGATACTTTCCATATATGGCCAACATAAGTACTGGAAAAAGTGTATAAATAGTTAGTGGTCCCCCGTAGTTAAGGGATCATTAAGCAACAGAGAAGAGACCTTAATAATATATCAAGTTATTAAGATATAAAAGATTGCTTTCCACTATCCAGAAACCTAAACCTTTTTTACTTCTATCATAACCTAACTTTCCTGACAGTTCTCCAACTCTCTGGATACAGACATGGCCTAGTCAATTCTATAGTACCGAATTGGTTATCCCGTAACACTGACTCAGGACCATGAGGCATTTCAAACAATCTCACTGGAGGGATAATTTGTTTGTTCTTTTATCAATTCAAAGATGTGAATCGACTGAAAACAGCAGTGGGTATATGGTAGTCCTGGTCCTTAGGGATCAAAGCTATAGGACCTAGACTGCAACTATGATAGCTCAAGGTATTGTACTGGCAAAAACACCCGAGGATCAGCGATACCAAAATAGGAACTGGCAGCGAAATCCGGGGCCGTGAGTACTGTGCTCGAGTACTCGTAATGTCCTGACGTTTGTAAAATGGACTGGGCTTGCATGGAGGCTCAGGTAGGTGCAAATAGCCACACTAGAGCCCTAAACGGCAACATTACAAGGATAATCAAGCCCAGTCCATTTTACAAACGTCAGGACACTACGAGTACAAGGGTAGGCCGGACGTCGTCCCACAAAAGGCTTGGTTTATTGCCTATTCTGGGTGTCGCCCGACTTTTTTCCACCATAATAATAAAATATATTCTGCAAAAAAAAAAGCCACAAAACGGGTTTGTTTGGGCAAAAACCCTAGTCACTTTACTCGAGTATATGGGTGTCGCCCGACTTATGGGACCCCCCGTGTACTACTTTGAGTCCTCGAGAACAATTCACCTGCCGGGTTGTTTTTACCAGTTATGATACCACCCCGCTATGCTGCTGCTGCGGGAAAGTAAAAAGCCTTTTTAGCCCTGCACAAACACGTCAATCCTTCGGCAAGCTCGTGGTATATGTTGTCACTACGATTCTCACGATCTACGTTAAACCTGTCTTGTCTGCTCCTACGGCATGGTGAGGTATGTGAAAGTGGTGGGATGATATCACGTGATCCCACACCCAACACGGCAGGGCTCGGTGCTAATAGCATCATAGTTAGACCTCTTGCCTGATACCGGTACCGTACCGTCTATAAACCCAACTATTACGGTATAACAGTCAATTTGCCTGCGCTGCTCGCATCCCCACAATAGGGGTCATCAAAGTAGAACGGCAGCAGCGATTCCTTCATTCATTTGGACTTGGATCTGGCCAATCATATCTCAAATCCCTGGTGAGACCCTTTCAATGGTCGTTGAGCAATTGTCCTGGCCAAGCCAAAAAAATAAAAGTGGTGCCCATGTCATGCTTTCCACATAGCCGAGCAATCATGACCCCACAGAAAACCCGACCCGAAAATGGCATGAAGAGCTTCATTAGTTCTAGGAAGCTGGCTTGATGCGTGGAAATCGGATTATTTAGTTGAGGAATAGAAGAAATCGTCCCCTCAAGTTCCCCGACTACCTTGGCATGTTTTAGCCAATCATCTCTGGGACCGAATTGAAAGACCACTGTTGCTATCCTACGATACTTTGAGGACCCCAAATTTGGATCAACGTGCTAGACCCGGCTTCGCACAGTACGCCGCAATCCACCCTTCAACAGCACACTGTGTTGTTATACCCCACTACCAAATACGCTACGTTATCAAACCAAAACAAGCCAAATAAAAAAAAGGGGGGGGAGAGCACGGTTAGGTTGAACTACACAAACAACCCTATCCCGTCCACCAACCAGTCAACCGAGCCAAGCGCCACCACCATCATTCTAAGGATACGCAAAAACAATACCAGTATGATAACGACCAAATTTATTTCACATCTACCAACCAAGCTAAGAAGAAAACAAACAAAAGGGAAAAAAGTTTTGCACAGAGCCAAGACGGAGAAGAGACACCCAAGCAGAAAAAGAAAATATATATATAAAGACCAAGATAAAAATAAAACTACGGCTAGTTACAAGTACATTATGCCTAAAGGAAGGAAAGGGAAATAGGTCAAGAGCGGGATATATTGCAAGAACACTAGGAAATTCGTGGGTATGAAGCGTTATATAGATAGGTGGGAGGATAGATAAAAAAGAGGGAGGGGGAAAGAGAGGTAAAGAATGTATTCTAGCAGGAGTGGGGCAGAATGAAAAGTGGGGATGCAAAGAGGATATCGATTACTAAAGTCAATGTTGACAGCCTGGTCGCGAAAAGGAAGGAAAGATATATCCCCAATGATACACAATAATGGCCTCCAGGATATGATGGTGGCGGCGATGATAAGATGAGAATTTGTTCACATTAGCCGGACCGATCAATCCATCGACCTTCCGCCAAATCGCACTAAGAAGCAGTCCTAGAGAATTTTTGTTATCAAGAAAAGAAAAGAAATAGTTGGGGGTTCCGTCCCAGACACAACATTGAAATATTACAAGTAGTTGTCAAAGCAATGAGCAACTGAGTGCCTCTCAAAATCCTCGCCAGAAATATCTATTATCCCTAAATCCCCTTGAGCTAGCATACCTGGCAACCAGAACCCAGAATCAACCCTCCTAAGAAAAAAAAAAAAAAAAACCTTTCGGATCTATACAAGTCATAGAAAGACTCTGCCTTCATGACACCCGTCGTAACTTGTTAAAGTTATTGCACTTGAAACCTTCACCCGGATTTGTGCTCGATTGGCTTAAAAAAAACCCCGAAACATCGTAAGAGACATAGGAACCAAGGAGATATTTCCGTCGGTCGTCCTGCGTTCCTTCGGTTTTGAAGTCGTTATTGTCGAAAACGCTGCAGAAAAGAAGCCATGCCTTACACCAGACCATGAGAGAATTACTGACGAAATATTAAAGAGGAGGGCGCTAGGGTCGCATAACCCATGTTGGCTTGAGATTCGATGTCATATCATCTTTCACAGGCACTACATCCTGGGGAAGGCGTGATACACGGTAGGCTCCGCTCCTGATATTCTGTACTTGCAGAGCCGAGACACCACTCCTATTGCTTCTGATGCTACCAGCATCACTACCCATTCCACCGTCCTCTCTAAACTTTCTTGGGGGGGCAAAGTCAAGTGCTGTGAAAGTTGAAGAGTTTCTCAACATATGTGGTGTAGGGAGTACCGCAAGTTCGTCAAATGCCGACGCAAGTGGCACATGGGGAGAAACTGATGGGGAATATGGACGCTGACCACCGCGCATGCCTCCACCGTCTGATCCAGGAACCCTGGATGGGGGTGCAAACATGATTGGCGAAGCAAAGGCGTCCTCTTTCAATAAATGAGGTGTTGGGAGAATGTTCAATGGCTGGGGTGGGGCCATCGGCTTTCTGTGTGGTGGCGGACGTCCGCCGTGAGCAAAACCACTAGCGGAAGAGAAAGATCGCGGACCAGGGGGCATAAAGCGCCCACCAGCAGCTGAGCCTGCCCTTGACTGAGGGCCAGGATTAAAACGAGGGGGCATGCGAGGGGGAGGAGTCATAGCTCGGCGAGTTGGTAGTTCAGCAAAGGGCTTGGCGCCGGGAATCTGATAACGGCCAGTATCAGGGTCGTAAACTGCGGCTGAATCGTCATAGTAGTCTTGTCCATAGCCTTGGTAATCTTCAGGCATGGGGATATTGGGCATTGGTGGTGCAGGAGTAGAATCTTCGAAGTATTCTTTGTAGAAAGATCTGATTCTCATGGCTCTCTCTTCAGCAGTATCATCTGGATTACCATCTGGAGGAAGAGGACGAAATCCCATGGAAAGTCTCCGGTTATCAAAGGTACCAGGGACTAAACTCTTGCGAGGTCCAGGTCCAGAGGAAGGGGCATCGGCGGCTGGAGCGTGGTCACTGCCGGCAGAAGCAGTTGAGAGGCTGAATTGAATACCATCCCCATAATTATTTTGATCATCAGAAACAGGTCGTGGCTTTTGTTCAGTTTGTCCATCCGAGGCCACTCCAACAGCTTCTCCAAGATCGGGCGATGGACTCAATGTGATATTTACTTGCGGAGGTGCCTGCGGATCAGAGGACCCTTGTCCAAACTGAAGAGCCGATGGAAGTCCACCAGGTCCCTTAGCAGGTGCCGGTCGCTGAACATTATCAATTTGTTTTGCCAAGCGCATCTGGCTATGGTGGAGGTCATCATCACTCATATGGGAATCTTGTTCATCTCGAGAATTGTTGACGGAAGAACTGTGTGCAGGCGACCTTACGACAGCCGGAGTTGGAACGCTGATACGGGGAACACGTGACGGAGAATTCTTTGGAAGAGAAGCGGATCTTGGTGGGGTCGAGGTGGGCATCCGTTGGGCTCCACTTAGCAATTCGGCTGTCATGCTTGTCTGAGAACCATCCGGGCTGTCATCGTGTCTGGTCGAGGGTGCATAGAGGGAAGAGTCGCAATCGCGCTTGTTATTTTTGCCATTATGATTAACATGGCGTGCGTTTGGATCTGACCAGGGCGAAGAACCATGTGCGAGGGGAGAGCTCGGGCTGCATCTGGAATCGGCAGTCATCGGGCGTCCATAACGATCATCGGCGCTTCTGGCAAGCGAATGCAAACTTTCTTTCGAACCGTGAATTCCTGCTGGGAGCAGATAAGGCGAGTTAACACCAATATCCATGGAGAGCTGGCGGCGTCCGTTTCCGCTAGATTTTTCTCCTCCGGGGGCAGCCCCATTGGCAGGATATTTACCAGTAGGTCCAATATCTAATCCAAAATCCATGCTCTTCGTCTTGTCCATAGCGTCTTCTCTCTTGAGTTTTTGAGTGTGTCTTCGATGTAGCCACACCAACACTAGTACGGCAATAAAGATAGGAACCCTGATTCAATAATTAGAAATTTTTATTTATGATGCTTCAAACCGACACAACTTACATTGACCCCAAAACAATTGGCAACGCAGAGTTAGTGGCACCAGCAGGCTTCTCACATCTAGAGGAAGTATCGCCATCTTTACATGTTGAAGTAGATTCAGAAGCATCACTAGTCGGATCGGCACGTCCCTTAAGAGTTATCGTAGGGGCCTCCCCATATGGTGCCGGCATAGGTGTGGCCACCGGCAGACGCATATGAACGTGATGTCTGCTGGGATGCATAATTAGACTATATTGCATGACGAGTTAGCAAACACATACAACTCATAACCTGACCTTCAAAAGGATCAATGTCGACGGTCACTCCCGCCGTTGCAACAAACATTCCTCCAGAGTCATTGATACCAACCTTCCAAGGTCTTGGAAAACAAACCAATGTCCTTCAAACAGTAAACACTATAACAAGGCCACAATGTAGGATATCGAATGAATTGCAATCACAGCCTCCTATTTATTATTGTTGCTAGTGGTGCTGAATTCGGAAGAACAAACACGGCAGGTAGTCTCCCTCTCTTTTTTTTATTTTTGTTTTTGATTTTATTCTTTCAAAAATTGAATCGAACGCGTCATACGCAAAGAGTGAAATGAATGAATTAGTGAGCGAATGGAACGACGGCTTTGTCGGCAATGAATGAATGAATGAATGAATGAATGAATGAATGAATGAGTGACTATGGTGAGGCAGGATAGGGGATCTGCACCCGAAGTGAGGGTCAAGGAATGGCTGATAGAGAGGCTCGCTGACCGAAAAGCAGCGAAGACGAATTTGAAGAGCCTCTGGCCTGGAACCCAAGTTGGCGGTAAGAGAGTGAAGGAGAGAGTGGGAGGAGAGAGTTTGAAAACAGAGAAGAGAAGGGGAAGAGGGCAGGTGGGGAGGAAAGGGAGAGGAAGAGAGGGCAGAAGGTGTGTGCCTGTTTCTCGTCTCGCTATGGCTAGACTGGAAATGAGACAACCCGTCAACTGCTTAGGAAATTTGAGAGAGCTAGGGTTCTTGAAGGGTTTGGGGAGAGTGGTGCATACTCTCTCTCAGTAGGGAAGAGCGCGGTGGACGGCAAGGGCTCAGGCAAAGTAGGGTACGAGTACACCAAACGTGTGCTCCAAAGCCATGTAACTTATATGATATGATATGATGCCAGGAAATAGAGCAGGGAGAGCAGGAATGGAGGAACGAGGGAAGGGGTAAGAAGGGCAAAACTGGCAAAAGGCATTCACAGTCGAAGAATGACAACACAAATTCAACGTTAATCTACAAGTATCTGACCAGGTCTATCGTATGTGACAAGAGGCTGTTTCGCTAAGATTTGCGCCTGCACAGTTGGCACTGTTCTGTTGAAAGCAGGAGGCCAGCAGCAGCGATTCAGGGACAATACCGGTACTGTAGGGTAGGAGGAATAGGAAAGTTGGAGAGCCCCTGAGAGAACAAGTTCGGATAGCAGCAAGGAAGGACCAGTGCGCGGCAACGTCCAGAACACATAATTTAAAAGGATAGGAAATTCTGGGAATCCAACATCACAAATGCTATACAGTATCATACCTAAATATCCTCAAGACAACGAACCCGAGGATGAACACATATACATATACGATTCATCGGAATCCAACCGTCTATTTCGTTCAATATTCCCTGAGCAGACTCCTATCGTATCTCCCTCGTCCTGTCCTGTCCTGCATTTTACCATCGTGGCTGAGGTCAGCGGTTCAATGAGAGGAGACGCGCAACGCGGCTCAGCAAAACTTCCTTGCGAGAGGCGCTACGAGTAGCTCTTTTGCACTGCCTTCAAAGATCGTTTCTTCCCGCTGCTTCCTTCCTTCCTTCCTTCCTTCCTCTTCTTCAACAACGAAATCGAGCAAAGAAAAGAAAAAGAAAAAGAAAAAAAAGGAACCTGAAATCTGGCCGACCACCGACCCGTTGCAGCTTCCCAATGTTGCCGATTTCGAAAATGGTCATGGTGCTGGAATTTCTCAAGGATTTTTTCTCTTTTACCTCAAACGCAATTTCCCACAACCCACTTTCCTACTTTTAGCCATGAACTTTACCTCTCCCAGTTAGAGAGCCAATCCGAATCCCCGCCATTGCAAGAACTGACAAAAACTGAAGACCATTTCGAAATCGATGGTATTTGTACGAGTGCTCTACGAGTACTAGTACCGTACCGTACTGCAAAGCGAGAAATATGAAAGGGGAAAAGCCATCTGCGGGCATATGGATCTCTTGAGAGACCCTAAACGGTCAAACCGCAAGGTTTACCAGGATCAAGCGGAGATTGCAAAGCTTGGCGGGAGGTCCACTCTCACACAGACCCGAGAATATGCCAGTAAATTACCGATTGTGTGCTCGAGTACAATATCATATGTTCATGAATCAATATTGACCCGTACCAAAATGCATAGCACAGGGCTGAATAAGAAAAGATGGCCAAAAGAGCAAGGAAAGAAAACAAGGTTCCTTTTTGTGGACCGCGGCTTTGGCGGTCACGTCTTACTCGTACAAGTACGAGTACTAGTACAGTAGATGCTTGTTCAAAGAAGGGGGGGATCGCAAGGAATGATGGGCAATATTCTGAAAGTGTTCAATACCGAAAGTTCCACGCACCAGCACTGGCGGAGCACGGGTGGAGTAAAAGAGTAAAGGAGGGTCTGCACTTGAACAGTACCGATGATATCTTTGTTGGTCGAGGGTACGGAAAGTGCCGTCAAGCTGTGGGCATCTGATGGCAATGCAGCTCTCCGTTCTCCCAGATGAAAAGTACCGTACCGTTACTGTGATACGATACCGGTAATGCACGCAGTGCAGGAGCCAAAATGGATAAATTTACTTTTCTCGAAAGTGTTGGCTGTAGTACTTGTATACATACGGTTTCATAGTGCTGGACTTCCTGGACCGGTTCATTTGGCTCATCAGTTGGGTTTATCAGAGGTAAATTGTCCAAATCACCAATTAGCAAGCAGTAAATTGAAGCTATTGGCAGATCAGCGGGGTCGCCAACCGTAAACAATTGGCCACGACAAGTCTCATTAACCGCCTTTTTCTTTTCCCTTATTCTTTCTCCAATACCTATAGCTCTTTCAAAACTCAATATTTTTTCTAAATTGGGAGAGCTTGGGGGCAGAATTGGATTCCTTCAACGAGCCTACCATCCCGACAGAGCCAGAGGTACAAGGGTCAGCGTTGCAACACATGAACCTAACGGGAAGGGCAAGGGGGAGCCTGTGGGACCGGAGAAAGGGTCGATGAGCTTAGATTATTAGATAGCCTATAGTACGGTTGGTCAAACGTACTTGAGGTGCAAATACCGTAAGAACTCGAATAAACGAGTCTTGTGCTAGGACGTTTGATCAAATTTATTCTTAACTAAAAAGGAGACACCACCCAAACGGGCATACAGTCACCGACGGCATTACATAGAAATTCCATAGGGAGCAAGCCAAACCCTCTCTCCATCCCAAGCCGTCCCACAGTGACTCTGGTATGCCACCAACTGTAGGATCCATAGCAAGAGTGCACCGTCGCCATCAACACGCAAACCAGGGACCTATTGCAGGTATGAAGCACTCCTGCTGGCAAAGGCACCCCCAGGGACTAGTCCCCTACCCCAAAACGGGGATCCTAGCTAGAGGCAAAGGGCAACGCAAAACAGAAAAAACACCGAAACATGTATGATAGCAATCCAAAACAAAAAACAACGCGGGGAAAAAAAGGGAAAGTCTAAGGGCCTGTTTGGAAAAAAAGGTTCCTTTTCGTTTTCCCATACAAACGACCTTTTCCTGCCTTTTCGAGAAGGTAGGGAGAAAAGGAGTGTTTGGCAAATGAGGTAGCAACCTTTTCTTTCCTTTTCAAAGAGTGGGTGGCAATGAGATGGTTGCTATGTAACCATCTTGTGTTTACAATGTTAAAGAGAAAATATTTTGTGTAGAATAATTATGAAAATTAAATTAATTTATATCTTAAACCACAATATTCTCAATTCATATTTCAATCTTCTCAATGGCGAGCAATAATGATTCCATTGCAATCCAAACAGCAATTATCCAACGTTGAATTCAGATTGCAGTCAGTGCTACAATGTATGTTCATTTTTTCCTCCCACACCAGCCGGTTCATACTTCAAACTGCAGTGGAGTATGATACACTGCAGAAATTCTGCGTGGCCATCCTCGTCGTGTAATCGAAGTTATCCGGATGCCTATTACAACTCTCCTTGACCTATGCGACTGGTTGCTTGATCGAAAGCTTTTAGAATCAACCCGTTATGTATCAATTGAAGAACAATCTATTATGTTCGTATGGATCATTGGCCATGGAGCAACAAATAGAGAGGCTCAAGAACAGTTTCAACATAGTTGGGAAACTATTTCCTGGTAAGTAATTGATATTAATATTTCCATAATGATTAAAATTTACTCAATCAATTTGATTTATGCACTTTCATCGGGTGTTAAAGGCACTACTTCCCCTGTATGAAACCTTTGTTCGACCACCTCGCAATAATATTCCTGCTCGCATCCGTAACGATTGGGGGAAAATGTCCTCCTTTAGTGATAGTGATGTGCGCGGAGCAATTGATGGGACACATATCTTGGCCCATGTTCCAGGACCTCAACAAGTCCCTTATCGAAACAGTAAAGGAACCATCTCACAAAATGTGCTAGGTAGTTGCAGCTTGGACATGTATTTCTTTTATGTTTGCCCAGGGTGGGAAGGATCAGCAAATGATGTACGTGTCTTGGAAAATGCGGAGCTTAATGGTTTTCCAAAACAGGAGAATGAGATTTATCTTGCTGATGCTGGATATGGCCTTCGCAAAGGGTTTCTCACACCATATCGAACAGTAAGATATCACCTGCAAGAGCAGTCATTATCTCACCTTCGTCCACAATCTAAGGAAGAGTTATTTAACTTGCGACATGCGCAATTACGTAATGTAATTGAGCGGATATTCGGAGTTTTATGTCATCGCTTTCTTATTCTCAATACTACTCCTGAGTATGATCTTGATACACAATCACAGTTGGTTTTGGTAGCTTGTGCATTACACAACTTCATTTGCCATCGTGCTAATGGAGAGGATGATGAATTCTATATGGAAGGAGATTCCTATTTAAATAGGAATCATAATAATGTTAATGGACAACTGGATCTCAATTCAGAGGTGGACAATATAAGGGAGGATGAAAGAGAAAGGGATATGGAAGACATGGTAATTGAAAGGGATAGAAGAGCTAAAATAATGTGGAGGGACTATGTACAGTATCAAAACAAACAAGGATAGAGTGGGCTGCTCTGTCTCTCTTATGTTATATAGCTTGCAATTGAGATCTTAACCACATTTCCTCATCCTCTCCCCCATCCAAGGCTACAAATACCTCTGCCTTAACTATGTTTTCAAACAGACGATATCCACTAATTATATTCTCTGTAGACCAGCCCACTTTACCTTTATAGTTTTGCCGAAGTTTAGTAATGGCATTCTGAATAACTGATGTGCTGGTTGGAAGAACAATAGGTGTTTCCATCATCTTCTCAACTGCATTCACTAATCGGGTTGCTGGAGTGTCTAACCACAGACATACTCGTCCTAGTGGTGTAAGTGGTGACTCATCTTCCTCTCGAGTCCGCTTATGTTGTGAAGAGCGAGAAGACGGAGTTGTATGATCCGTATTGGATGGGGTAGTATCGGCCGAAGAGGAATTAATATCGTTGGAATATGAGGAACTTAGCTGAGGATAGATGGCATAACGTCCTGTAGCCTGAACGCCTTCGAAGATTTCACCCAACTCATCAAGGTTTGCAAGTGGTCTATCACGGAACTCTTGAATTGCTAGTTGCCATTGGATTTCCATTTTCCAAACTTCGTCAGGAGCCGTGATAGTACTTGTCAAGGGATCAAAGCCAAATCCACTCCTGTTCTTTAACCTTGTCCATAGCTTCCACTTTCTCTTAAGTACTTCAAGCTTTGCTTGACACTTATCTCCTGTCAATGGTACATCACCACCAGCAATCAACTGGACAGCATCAGCAACAGCATTCCATACTTCCATCTTGAATCCATTGTCTGATCTTTTACCAGCTGTGATAGCAGCCACCAACTCACGAACCAGAACGGTAGTCATCTCAGCAGACCAGTCGACTGCGCGTGCCTGTGGCTTCTGGGCCTTGACCTTTTTTGATGGAAAGGATGAAGGTATATTATCTTCATCATTAATCAAGGTAGGATTGTTTTGACTTCTAGTTGGAGTAGATGGGAGAGTCAGAGAAGGCATAGAGACGGTATTTCCGGCGATGGTTTCCGTAAGGTGAGAATCTTGGTAGCGTGCTTACCTCAAGTGTTGCTCATTATCTGAAACACTACTTGAGGTTTGACTCATGATTGTATTGACAGATCTGGTAAAATATTCAATCAATTTAGTAAGAATAAAGTACGAAATCATGATAAGGGTATTAAATACCGGGAGGGATTATTAGAGTCTAGTTCAGAAAAAAGTGAGTCATGTGACTCAGTATTTGAAAACCAGGGAGGTAAATTGTCATATGACATTGATAGAAGAAGTAGTATTTCTAGAGGTCAAGGAGAAGGAGGAGAAACAGCAGAATCGGTAGCTAGAGCAGTAAAGGAGCAGTAGGAGCAGCAGTAGCAGGAGCAGTAGCCAGTGGGGCAGCAGGAGTGGGAGCCAGAGGGGTAGCAGGAGTTGTAGTTGTAGCGGAAGCAGTAGCCAGATGGGTAGCAGGAGCAGTAGCAGTAAGACAAGCGGTAGCCAGAGTGATTGTAGTAGCAGGAGCGGTAGAAGGATATGTAGATGGAGCGGTAGAAGGAGTAGTAGAAGAAGCGGTAGAAGTAGTGGTAGAGGTAGTGGTAGAAGTAGCGGTAGAAGCAGTGGTAGAAGTAGTGGTAGAAGCAGCGGTAGCAGTAGCAGTAGAGGCAGTGGTAGAAGCAGCAGTAGAAGTAGTGGTAGGAGCAGCGGTAGCAGGAGCAGTGGCCGGTGTGGCAGCAGGAGTGCGAGCCGGCCGGGTAGCAGGAGTAGTAGTAGTAGTGGAAGCAGTAGCCAGATACGTAGTAGGAGTGGTAGCAGTAGCCGAAGGAATAGCCGAAGGAGTAGCCAGAGTGATTGTAGTAGTAGGAGCAGTAGAAGGAGATGTAGGACGAGCGGTAGAAGGAGTAGTAGAAGAGGCTGTAGAAGTAGCGGTAGAAGTAGCAGTAGAAGCAGCGGTAGAAGCAGCAGTAGAAGCAACAGTAGAAGTAGCGGTAGCAGGAGCAGTACCAGGTTGGGCGGCAGGAGCAGTATCTGGGGGGGTAGCAGCAGTGGTAGAAGCAGTAGCCGGATGGGTAGCAGGAGCGGGAGCAGTAGCAGAGGGTGTAAACGGAGCGATTGTCGTAGCAGGAGTGGTAGAAGGAGATATAGCACGAGCGGTAGAAGCAGCGGTAGAAGCAGCGGTAGAGGTAGCGGTAGAAGCTGTGGTAGCAGGAGCGGTAGCCGGTGGGGTAGCAGGAGCGGTAGCCGGAGGGGCAGCAGGAGTGGTAGTAGAAGTAGTATCTGGAGATATAGTAACAGTAGTAGCAGGAGTGGTAGAAGAAGTGAGAGTGGTAGCTGGAGTGGTTGTAGGGAAGCTAGAGGGAGAAATACCTGCCATGTGAATTCCGAAAGGTTACTGTGCGGAAAAACCTTTTCACCGGGCACCGAAAGGTTGGCGGTTAGCAACAACCTATTCCGCTTGTCAAACCTTTTCAGGCCGAAAAGGTTGCCACTTCTTCCTTTTTTACCAAACAGGCCCTAACATGTCCCACCCCAAACCAATACCCTCTAAGCTAGTCCACCCCACCCATACATCCGCGCCATGTTTAGGCGGGATCTCCCCTGGCAATATGAACAGGTCTTGTACCTGCTCCCCCTAGTGAGAGCCTGTTGCAAACCTATCCCTAGTCTGCCAGACAAGGCAGACTATCTTTTCCAACTGCAACAGGTAACGATACATACCGCGGGTCTTACCACTTGTCAGGTCCTGTAGCCTTACGTTGCCGTGGGAACGATGAGTCCTCTCACTCCGAGCCCTTGCGACTGCTCCTTAGCGATATGTTCCTTGAATCACGCTTCGGTTGCTGATATAAACGGATGGTTGTAATAAGAATAAATTATAGATTGAACTAATAGGTAAAATATAACATAGGAAGTAACTTAGGAGGTTGCATGAAGAGCTAGGTATCGGTGTCTTTTTTTTTTTTTTTTTTTTTTTTATCATGTATTGCTTGTTAAGGTACAAGAACTCGCATGCATCCTGAGATATGGCGTAAAGAAAACATTAAATCCAAAACGAATAAACAAAGGAAAGAACAGCCCCAAAGCTCCTAGTAATGCCATGCATAAGACACGTCACCGCATACAGTTAATCAAAAAGTAAATGAAACAAACCAAGACCTGAGGGCCAACTTGTAATACAAAAGGAAGCAAAACTACAAACACCTAGGCAGACCCAAGCCAATGAAAATAAGAGCTAAAGCGGCCGAGGCGGAGTGGAAGAATATAGGAGAGGGGCTACGAAGGAGGCAGGGGAAGAGGGGAAGATAATTGGGGAGGGGGAGCGGCGCCCAGGGGCAGGCATAAGGGGGGGTAAGGCGGTGACCGTCTCGCGGATTGAGCGACCGTGTGCAAGAAGGAGCGGGAGCGAGGACCATAGAGGGGCCTCAGGGCTAATATCGGTGACAGCTAGGAGGTGGCGTGACCGTTCAAGGGCAGTTGAGGGACAGCGTAGGATGGCGTAGCTGAAAGTCTCATCCTCCTCCCCACAACGGGGGCAGGGGGTGGGAAGGCCAACGGAAAACTAGGAGGGGTATGCCGCAAGGTAGCTCTTGTGTGAGCGCATCTGATGCACGCGCCCGGCAATGAACTTCCCAAGGCCTATGAAGGGGTGAGGCGACAGGCGCCTGGAGAAACGATAATACTCAGGAGGAGGAGCGGTCCTGAGCCAGTCATCCATAAGAAGATCATGGGCCTTCCGGTGCAGAACACGGTAGGCAGAGGTCA
>QFET01000566.1:0-18997 GCA_003316355.1 Tuber calosporum | reverse complement strand
AGACTGAATCATATATCGTTGCCGGTTGCGCGATATAGATAGTCGAACCTTAACATTCGACCTTCCAATTACGCCCCCTACCCGTATCGGACATGGGGACACCAAACACCAAGACTTTAATCCTAGCAATGTCGGCCGTAAAGGAAAAGTCCAGGAGTGACAAGTCCCGAACAACACCGCATGGCATCGGTCTAATAGGCCAGAAACCTCCTCCGACGAGTGGGCCGTCAACGATAAAAATATGCACCCAATGGGGGACCGTAAACGTGCCTCCGAGACATATGGATGTGAGCCCCGGATTTTGGCCATATTGACAAAGAAAACATTGATGCGGGCCCTGATCGTTTCAACTGTTACACCGTCGGGTAGATTGAAAGACTTAGAAGCGAAGCGCATCGTCAGGTGTCTCATGCGTATCGTGATCGCTACCTTATTACCAGGTGACGGGTTGACTGGCAGTGGGGTACGCGAGGCGCCAGGAGTGGGTGTAGTGGCCGGAGCCGCAACACGGGCGGGCGGCCTGGCTTTTCGTTTGCCCGAGACAACAGCTGCCCACGAGTTCAGAACGATCACACCAGGGCCGCTAGAAGGTCACGTGTCCTCTGGGATCCTAGGAGGGGGGGCCTTCGCATTCGACCCTGCAGCAACGGGATTAGCAACCGGGCGAGTGGACTTACGGGCCTGTCCCGGGTTGTCAACAGATTTGTTGAGTCTCGCACGAGAGTCAATAGTGTCCTCCAAGGCCACAATCAAGCGCTGCTGTCTGGTCACCTGAGCCGTGAGCGACCTAACCTCCTTTAGCAGGGTATCCACAACCTCACACAACCCATTGTGAGCTTTTCCCACAGTCTTGAAATCCTCGGTGACGTCCTCAAAGGAGCCATGGCGGATTTCCGTTGCCAGACTCAGCCTCGGAGTCTTGTCGATAGCAGGCTTGTCCGTAGCGATCTCACTCAGAGCATCCAGAATCTGCGTCGTCGTCTCGGCCGTGCTGGGTAACGCAACCAGCGGGCTACTCGAGGCATGGATACTGTCCCCTAGCCCTGTGCCGTCAGTGTTCTTCCCATCGCCCAAGCCCATGGGAGTATCAGCCTCAATAACAGGCGAAGGGGAGCGAAAAACATCAGCCACTGTGGCAGGGCGGGGGGAATCCGACACAACCACACCAATACCGCCGGCGGCAAATACGACCTTCTTGCGGGCCAATGGGCGTTGAACGATCCCTTGCGAGGAATCCACAATTTCATCGCTGGCGAATCCGCTACCACCAAAATCCTGGGAACAAACCGGGGGGGGGGNNGGGGGGAAGAAACGTTCTCATTGGACGGCGAATAAGTGTCGTCGGCCGGGTCGTCTAGCGAGAATTTATTGCCATACATGGCCCTCTCACGAGGGGACATCGCAGCACGAAAGTCCGGGGTCGAACTATAATTGGACGAGACCGGGGCCAAGGACGAGCGGGGTAATTTGGGCGACGGGCTGACAGGGTCAACACCATGCTCCTTGGAGGGAGCGAGGGATAGTCTGGGGTCGGAGGAGGGCCATTCAAGGTTGCCCACGGCTGACGACGCGTTCAAGTCCAAGGCGAGCATGGAGCCGGGAGTCGGGGAGGGCGACGGGGAAAACATAGGGGAGGGGGATGGGGACGATGAGGAATCCGAAGGCGAGCCAGGGGTAAACGTCTGTGAATCGGCTTCCTGTGTATGGAACCTAGTATAGAAACCCATCGTAGAGTTCCTGTCAAAGCCGCAGTTATCCCAACAGCCTCGGGTGAGAAGAGCCGCCTTCACGATCATCTCAACCTGGTCAAAGGAGCGTGGGTTAATGTGCTGGACCAGATCTCTGATAGCAGCATCAACTTGTTCGTTATCCCCATTGCGGCAGCCCTGGGAGTGAACCAAACGTAGCATACCGTAGGCACCACCAGGGGCAGCATACGATTGTCTAACAACAGGAACATGGCCCCTCTCATGGGCCCAGGAAGCACGACCAGGAACATCTGGGGGGGGCATCACGCCATCCGGGGATGGATGGGAGGCCATGGCCAGGGCAGGGAAGCGAGTTCACCACCCGGGAAACGAAAATATCAAACACCGTATCTCTCTTGTAACTATCGTGAGTCGTAAAGCTGTAATGTGATTGGATAGAGCAAAAGATACGGGTGGTGTTGTTTGACGGTTGCAGCATGGATTCCCAAGCCCAGGGCCCTCCGCCCACCGGCCAAGTTCCAAAATTAAGATCGGGACTGCAACCTGCCACACGGTGGCACAAGCCAGGTGTGCTTTTAGAGTTATCCTGCAGCGGGAAAATAATCGTTTCGTTTAGCCGGGTGAGAATTATCTCCCATCGCTGCCTTCTGACTCACACGACTCGTCAAGTTCCCAACCCGCTCGACGCTCGACCCTCTCCCCCACAAGATAGAACTTTTGTTCCCGACACTTTTTCTTCCCTTTCTCTTGCTGATTTCTGCGCTCATTTCTTTGTCCTTTGAGGGGATTCCCTTGAAGGCTGAGTAGAAATGTCATCTCAAGGAAGGTGAATGAATAGCTAAGCAAATGGGAGCTATGGTAATGAAGCAATGCTCACAAAAGTATGCTCCTCAGACTCATCTGAGAGATCGTTGTTACTTGTAGTGCTTGCACTGCCGCTGGTACAAGTAGCTTTGTAATACGGGCCCCGCCACAAAATGCCCCACCCGAGCGCCGTATCGAACTTGTACCAAGCTCAGGATACTTGTTACCAATATCCGGCATGGACAGCACCTCTAGCCGACTAAGCCTCCATATCTCACTCGGATACTGGGGGCTGGGAAGCGCTGCATGTAAAGTAAAAATAAGCATTTCTTCCCTGCCCGAGAGGTGGTCTGTCAGTAATTGTTCAACAGGGAGATAGCATAAGCCATACATTTCATTTCCAGGATAAGGAGCACGGTGACTGTCACACGGGTGATTTTATTTGGAGTTGTCCAGGTACCGTACCAGTGCTCAAGTACAGGGCTGGTAGAGTGGATAGTAAGCGCTGGGGGGTAGCCTACCGTGTTTTGTGCTTTTTCTGAGCGGGGTCAAGCAGATGTATATCAAGTAGTGGTTGTCCCAGCGGGAAAGTTGTCAATTTTTCCATGGTCATTACCATCATCTTCAAGTTGAAATGCGCATAACTACTGGTGCTAAGTCTGCCACGCCGCGGTCACTCTTTATCTTTCTCCTCTCTGCTGCCGCGCTGGTTTCCGCGTTGCCGGCTGGAAACTCGAAAACCGTCTCCAAAATCGCGAATGCTGTCGGCCAGGACCCAGCTGCGCCTGAGCCAGATAATGGGTGTGGATTTCCGGGGAATCAAGATGTCTATGGGCTGGGTATCCGGATAGGATTATACGCTCAGTGGCTGTCAACTTTTCTTTCCAACTGGCTGCATCAGAAAAAGGTCACAAAGATGAGGGATGTCAATACATGTTTTCAGCTGGCCATGTTGACAGCGCTATTGTCTATTTCGAACCAGGGCGCAACTCACGCTATTGATCCTTATATCATCATCATCCAGATCATTGGCTCAGTATGTCATCTCCCGGTTCCCCACATCGTGTTACAGAAGAAAAAAACTAATGTCCAACCAAGGCATCAACGATCACCAACCACGCAACTCATAAATCCCAATGGAACAAAACCACTTGGGGTGGTGTCATCCGTTTCTTCATCTACTTCGCCGTCGCCGGCTACGCAACATGGTTCTGGTGGATCGGCGTGGACGGCATGGAGCCAACCCCCTGTGGTACAAAAGCCTTCGCATTCGTCGAGGCTGACCTCTGGGAGTGGTTCCGCACCGCGAACAAGTGCATCTCAATAGTATTCACCGTGGTCTTCACTGTCCTCTTCGGATACACCGTTTATAACTTTGGGCCGGAATTCTGGCGGCGAACACCAATGGGTAGATACAAGAAATTGCCCGCAAGTGAGGAACCAAAGAGCGAGTTTGAACAAGGTCTTCAGGATGTCACCTCCGGGAAAATGCCTAAATGGACTCCTGCGCTTTGTGTTATTGTCTTGGTCGTTTCGGTCATTGCTATCGAGTGTGTAATTTCCTGGAATCAGGTTCGGGATGTCAACGATATGTTCTCGACGGGGCAGCTGATCCCGTTGGTTGTGGGTGTTGGTGGTTTGATTCAGGTCCTCTATAAGATGACCGATACCGATGTTCGTGTTCACCGACCGAGCACTATGGCCGCTAGGAGGGCGCAAACGCAGGTTCAGATGAGCGTAGGCAAGCCAGCTCAGCAGCAGACGGCTTATCAACCGGGAATGGGGGCCCCGACGGGCAGGCGTTAATATGGGATTGCGGTTCTTTCAATGTTAATGGTTAGGTGTAGGGGAACTTATCCTTCTTCATGCATACGATGATGTGCGTGGTATGGAGCTCACAATGTAATATTATTATTGAAGACGTTCTGAAATTATATGCGATGAATGACACT
Source organism: Tuber calosporum (assembly GCA_003316355.1). Classification (NCBI taxonomy): domain Eukaryota; kingdom Fungi; phylum Ascomycota; class Pezizomycetes; order Pezizales; family Tuberaceae; genus Tuber; species Tuber calosporum. The sequence continues at coordinate 14,532 of QFET01000566.1, read as the reverse complement.
TGCTCTTGTAATTAGAGTTGGTAGTCAAGGCTCACAGTATAGTTATACTAAGATAAAATATATTCTGAGTTGCGTGCTTGTCCTAAGCGAAGGGCAGGTTGTCTCCTTTATATACCCTTTTGTGGTTACACGAATAATACACTTTTTAAGAAATACCCAGAACATGCTAGAATCCACTACATACTTCTTGAAGATCACATGACTATGTCACATGACCGACATAGTCATATGATTAGTAGGATAAGGAAACGTACATTTCAACACGTTCCCACGAGCTGGTTAACCCACCGGAGAAAGCTAGTGTCTCGAGTGATAAGCCGTGAGAATGCTCGTTGCATGATGCGGCTCTGCTCCCTTGTGTGTGACATTGATATATTTACCCGTCAAGCCGTGATGATCGGCCTATGGGCGAAGTGTGATGCCGTACTTTGGCTGCTCTCGTTCCCCCGCCTCTGCTCCCCCATCTTTACAACCTCACTGGCACATGCAAGCGAGCGAGCGGTTCACTACAAGTATGCTGCCCTATAACTACCCTTCCTCTTCCTCCACCCCGCTACTCCCGCCTGCACCCCCGGCCTTTCACAACCACAAGCTCCCTTCTGCATCATGGTTCTACCCATTCGCCGTATTCCCCCTTGCTGTCCACAAAAATGTACTTACCCTCAAAATACTGACTTTCGAAGGGTATATTCTACCTCCTATTCCATCCCGAATTGATGAGACCTCTTCTCTCTCGAATAATACCGCTACTCCTCCTCTCTCTTGTGATCCTAAGCATACTCTTCACTACCGTCTACCTCCCGCAAGTTGCCCTGCTCACGCTTTTCCACGGACCCCTAGCATGGATAAACGCAGCGTTTATGGTCCTAACCGAAGCCGCAACGCTAATAACTTTTGTGGCTGAGAACTTCATGACAGAGGGCCAGATCGTGGATACCTTTGATGCGGTGCTTATGCACGCGGCCGAGAAGTCTCATGATGTGGAGTTCCGAGAGCATCTTTATGCCCTTGTGCACACTTCTAGAGATATTTATCCTGAGAGGGAGGGGGCCACAGCGAAGTTGGGGGAGCATAGGAAGAGCCCGTACCTGAGGTTTTCGTGCAGGCTTACGATGGAGTTTATTTGCGAGCTTCCGTTGAATTTTATTCCCTTGGTTGGAGCTCCGTTGTTTTTGATGTTACAGGGTAATTTTGCCACCCTTTTGTTGTGATTTGCCACGTCATGCTGTGAGTTGTATGCTGATTACTGCCAGGCTACCATCTCGGCCCACTATCGCATTACCGATACATTCAACTCAACGACTTGCATAAGGAAGAAAAGAAGGAGTTTATTAAACTTAATAGGTGGAGATACTGGCTGTATGCTCCTTCCTATGACATGAGGACATTCCGGGTGCTAACTTGGCAAGATTTGGGCTGCCACACGTCGGTCTGCAAGTATTACCTGTTTTAAGTATCCTATTCCTGTTCACAAGCGCCGCGGGAGCAGGTTTGTGGGCTCTGGAGGATCAAAAGAGGCTCTTCTATGGAACTGCCCAGAGTGGGCCGGGCGCGTATCCTCAGCGGCCCGGAGAGAGCAAGACAAAGAGGAGTTGGTGGTGGTGGAAGAAGTAAGGATCCCGAATGAGAGACGAGAAACAAGAAATGAGAATGATACCACCTATTTGAGCAATTAGTTCTTTTTTGTTTCTGTTTTCCGGTTTGCTGTTATGTGATGCGCTTAGCATTCATAGGCGGCTAGGCTGGTCCGTAGGTAGTCTATAGATATACAGTACGGCCAAGCTAGGGGAAAGTGAGGCCGACCCGGGCTTTGCAGGCCTGGATTTTCTAAAGCCTGCAGGCTTCGGTGCCTGAGTCTTTGGCATATGCCATGTGGTTAGTAAGTATTTTGTCACCGAGTAGCGGATATCTTCAAGTACCTCCTGCGGACCCTGCCAAAGACGCACTGGGATTAATGCTTGCCATGGGCCAGGCCGGACCGTGGGCTGTTATTGGCCTGTGGGCTGGGCCAGGCTGGGCCAGGCTGGGCCAGGCTGGGCCTTGGCCCACAAAAGCCCATGGGCTTGGTGGTGGCCCATGAGGCCCGTAGGCTTTTATTACTTTATAAATTTGTACCCTAAGGTGAAAACAACTGGTCAATATTGCCAATAGCTGAAGAGTTAGGGCTTGGGTCAAAGTACTACAAGAGTGTATCATAGCTGTATTGACAAAATTGGAAATGAATTTCGTTTGCGGGACAACCAGTTTCCTTTAGGAATCGCCATTCTTATTATATCTTAGAATCTGAAGCCTTCGTCTTATGGTTAGGGTCAACAGAAACATTTTAGCCAATATAAATAATTTTACAAGGGCCCATGGGCCTGGTGGGCCCGGCCCACGGCAAGCGTTGACTGGGATCAACTCCAATCCAATAGGCCTAGAGCGCAACAGCAGTGGGGATACTGGGAAATTCCTTATCGTTCGGTATATCACTATAATGTCGAACTGCTCGCACACTCTCGACTGATGCTTGATTCTCGAGCCATTTCTCTCACCGTTCCAGTGCCATTACAAGCCTCAAATCCCTAACACTTTCCTTTATCGCCTCTTCTCCACCACATGCTTCTGCAAGCACTCTTGGTCTTGGTAGTTCCTGGCGCAAACTGTTTCTTTGTTGGATCCTTATTGTTGGGTTTGATACAGCTATCCATGCAGAATGTAAGTGCCCTCTCCGGGTCTGCACTAGTTCCCGCGATAGGGATCTTTTGACCCCCAAGGCCAGAACAGTAAGCTAATGTATCTAGCTGGCATTGTCATGCAGGTGCCGAGGCTGTTTGGTGATACCCTAGTTTTCCGCTCAATCTGTGTCAATAAACACACACATCCTAAAGACTCCCCAAAATCAGAGTAATCGTGCTCGATCGTGTAGAGGCTTTCAGGTCCAAAGCTTGTCCAGAGTAGTATGTACCCAGTCCTCTTCACAGGGACACAATGTGCCCACGCTGGTGGAGGGGATCATGGATTATCACGCGGTATTCAGGAAACATGAACCGTGATCGAGGGTAAGGGGTTCAGGCCACTGTATAATACTTGACTTCCAAAAGATATCCTTCTGAATTGGACATCCGTATTATTCCGAACAGTCCTCCAAGATGACGATGTGATCCCTTTCGGAAGCTTCACCGAAACTTACGGTCTTCGGAGTTTGTATTCCGTAGCGGTATCAACCTGTATTACCCCCTGGGTAAATTCCACCCTGCCTCGCCCCTGGCATTTCTGGCTATATCGAGTGTCTCTGGGATCAGAGCTTTCACTCACTATAATCACGCTGGAAGCCCCCATCCGCTCACTTACCTACCTATCATACTCGCCGAGCCGAAAGTGTGCAGACTTGGCGTCGGATTTGGCCCGCTTGATTCTAGTCATTGCCTCCGTTTCAGGCGAGGGTCAGGATGCACCTGGCCCAATATTAGTTCCATCAATTTCTCAATTCTATGCGCTCGGGGATGTAGATATTTATCGAGGAGGGTCCCATCTCTGTTCTTTTTTTTTCTTTCTTTCCCTCCATCTCTGCGCCCACACCACCGATCTGGTTTCTCCCCTTCGGATAGATTGGGAGGTTCCGGGAAAGATGATCAAATTGTTGAATGTGGATGTATATAATGTGTGAAGGTTCTTGCCATTCGACGGTGCAAGTCTGCTAACTACATATTACTAACAAATATATATTCCACCATGGGTTTTACCCTCAACTGCCCTCATGAGCTTTCAACAACAATATCATAAAGGTTGTTGCCAGTACCCTACAATACTCAACACAAACGCCTGGTTCCTTTTCTTCCCATTCCCACTGGTTATCATACGTCTGGCTTTGTCCCAGACATCCCAGAGACGCAGGAGCTCTTCAAAGTCCTCCGCGAAAACTCTGCTTGAAAAACTGGGAACGGGGAATAGGCTGCCACATAGGAGGCAATCCCTGGCGTGCGCAAGGAACTATCCCGCGCCCCGGAGAGGCTCTCGGAGAAGCGGGTATTTGGTACGATAGAACCAGTGTGAAGGAGGAGTGGGAGTTGGGGGATATGGTTGTGGCTGGGGTAGGGGCAGGGGGGAAGGTTGATACTAGGTTTTTGAAGGGGGCTGCGGGGATGGGGGAGATGGTACTGGAGTGATATTCTATGAATATGTGGCACAAAACCAGCGGCACTTGCAAGGAAATTAATAGCAAAAATGATATACACCAACGACCCCACCTAAAGCTTGCTTTCGCCGTCTTTGGGTATAGTAACGACAACCTTCCCCCACGTCTCCCTGGCACCCAGAGCCTTCAACGCCCTTGGGACACTCTCTAATCCTACAAACTCCCCCCCACGATAGACAGTAGGCTTGAACCCACCATCCTTAATCATTCCCAGAATCCCACTCCATACATCTTCGACTGTCCCCTTCTCATTCTGGATCTCGTTATACCTCCCCCAATGTAGGCCCACCAACGAAACATTCTTCAGCAAAACCCTGTTCATAGCAACTTTCTCAATCTTCCCACCTGCAAACCCAATAACCAATACCCGTCCATTCCAAGCAATGCACTTCAGACTTTGCTCCACAAGACCCACGGGATCATAGACGATGTCTGCTCCCTTTCCACCGGTAATCTCCAACACACTATTCGGCCAGGTGCCCTTCGAATAATCGATTGTGTGATCCGCTCCAAACCTCTTACAAACCCCCAACTTCCCATCGGTTGACGCAGTCGCAATAACCTTTGCGCCAAAATACTTGGCAATCTGAATTGCCGCCAAACCCACACCACCCGCGCCAGCATGCACAAGAACCCAATCCCCCTTCTTCACACCCGCCCGGCCAACGAGTCCCTGATAACTAGTGGGCGCAGTAATATGCAACCCCGCCGCGTCCTCAAACCCCCAGCCTTCGGGTACGGGGTGCAGTAATGGCCCCTTGACGCATATCCTCGTAGCGTATGCGCCCTGTTTGGCGCCAAATACGCGGTCGCCAACTTTGAACTTTTCGGCGGAGGGACCAGCGGCGAGGACTGTGCCGGCGAATTCCATCCCCGAGATCCAGGGGAATGGAGGCTGGTGCTGGTACTTCCCGCGGATTTGCAGGAGGTCAAAGAAGTTTGTTGCTGAGGCGCGGATTTGGATTAGGTATTCACCTGTTGCAGGGGTTGGGTCTGGGAGGTCGACGACTGTAAGGTCCTCTGGACCCTATAATAGTAATTCACTGGTTAGCTCTGCGCTAACCCCTGTTGCGATTATTTGGAGACGGGCAGCCTACGTTAACATATGCGGATAGCTGAATTCCTTTCATTATTGCTGTGGTTCCTTAAAATCAAATAACCTAGCATGCAGGGGGGGTTGGAGAAAGGAGGTGATGTTTTTGTAGATGGGCCGAAGCGGTCGAAGTGTTTCCAGGATCTCGTGCTGCCGAGGCTCGTCGAGTCTAACCGAGGCCCAGAGGTGGCATTGGCTCAGGGGTTTGGGGGGAACATATGTTCGCAGAGAGTGAAGTTTGGGGAATGCTATTGTGCATCAACACCTACTCACCAGGGCACTGTATTTACTCGGACAATCCACTATCTCCGTCCAGACTCCCCTCTCCGCCGTCAGAGACAAAACGCCTTAGGAGGAATAGTATTTACCGGACGTGGTATCGCATGGGCCAGCTAGGACCTGTGGATCTCATGTATTCGCAATCCTGCTAACCCACCAAACTAAACCGTCTCAGAAGCATTTGATTCAGAATCCAGAGGTCAGAAGGAGCGCCGGAGATAGTGGATTGTCCGAGTGCCGTATGTGCGGTGGTCTAGCTGGATAGTACAAGTACTTGGGCAGCATTTTACCCTCCCCAAAGCAAAATTTGACTCTCGTATCTTTCCACTTTTATCATGCGATGGAAAACTAAAGTTCCGCAAGAAGAGGATCAAGCAACGGCGGTCTGCCTTGCGACACGCCTGCCGTGGAGAAAAACTCCTTCTTGGGGTATGGCGTCCCGCTAATATTGGAAAGGTGCGAGTTGGAAGTTCTAGCTCTGAGCAAAGCGGAGGGATTCATGACCTGGAGCGTTTTTTGATTTTTGGTTATCATCGCCCTTGGGTCAAGATGAACTTTTCTGGACACCCGTCCCCCACCAGCTCACCCGAGCATGGTATTACGCCCTGGAGGTGGCTATCAATGGAGGCGACCATTCTCACAGCCTCATCGGTGAATGACTCTGAGAACTTGGCGGAGCCGGAGGATCAGTGTAATTCATTTCTTGAAAAACATTCCGGTAGTGAAACTCTTAGAGGCAAAAGGGCGGAGCACATTTCCTTCTTCCTCTCATCCTCCTGGTGAGATGACTGTGAGAATGGTAATCGTGATGTTCTCAAAATGCTTGTCAGACTGAACTATCCCTTCAGCGGATGATGCAACGCAGATCCTGCACCTTCCGTACACGGTAACTCTAGGCTATCTAAGCAACCTTCTACCAGAGCTTGATATTCAATGAATCTTGTCGGGCAAAGCCACTGAGCCACACTTGGATTGGGAAAGGTGCGGAATTTGAATGTCTCATCCGTCTGCTTGTAAGGGGTAAGCGAGAGGATATATCAAAAATCCCGGCTCTGCAAGTACTCGTACAAGTACAGCCTCCCTCCAGTTGAAAAAATCGGGAAATGTGGAAATTAAAAGTCAGAAACACGGTTGCTCCATTACTCGAGTGGCTTGAGCACACTGAATGCTCCAATGAAACCCCCAGAAGCCCGATCCCCGTTTCGAGATCTTTTCTACTCGTACAAGTACCAGAGGCTGCGCTTGTCCTAGGCAAGTGACCAAAAACAGTGGGAACCTAGTGGTAAGTTGCTGGGGGTGTGAGACATACGAGGATGCATGTGTACTACTCAAGTACCGATAGTACTCGTACATAGAGCAAAAGGGGATTCAACCACCTGGGAAGTATTGGTAAATTGATTCCCGAAAATATCCTGAAGCTTTTATATCAAGAGAGAGAATGGGTAGGAGGATATTGGTTGAATAGTGCTATGGCTTTGGTTCAGAGACCGGAAGTTTCTTATAACCAGATATGTATCATTCAGGCTTTAAGATTTGAAGCTGGTTGGAAATGCGAGTGAATTGCCAAAAACCAAGGTTTGGGAACGCCTACTTACTCGTATGATATTGTGACATTTGTGTGTGTGTGGACTGCTATTGTATACTGTCAAAAATTGACTAGAGCCTCAGAATCTTGGTATCATGCAATAGTATAGCTGCTGGGTTGGTTCCCCCCTTTCGCATTGCAAGGACAGAATATCATTTCATCAGGCTTGTCTTACTCAATCCTATCATAACTACTACAAGCCTCCTTAATTAATAAGCAAACCAAGATCACAGTTGAGGATATTGTCGAGGTAGTTAATAGTATCCCTGATCAAATTCATACTGTAATTACTGCCAATGGCTAACACTTATAGGAGTGAGCACCCCTTGTTGTAAGGGCACATTGTAGCAATTGCTCGGTATTTTAGAGTCTAACTGCGAACCATGATATATTGAACCCCCCTGTCTGCTCCCTCGTTGAACCCCACTGTTTCCCGATATTTTCTACCAGGGGCTGTACTGGTAGTACTCATTTTCTTGTTCACCATTTCTGAGTTTCAGTGTTGTCATAGGGGATTTTGTTTACCTGTCTCACAAGTACCTTTGGTGGCTCCTGCGGACCTGGTCATGTTCACCGACGTCATCCGAATGCGAGTACTGTACGGTGGGCTGATTGGCCGTTTCAGCCGAAATCGCCCTGGCAGAGTATCAACGGTTCTTGCAACCCGTACTCGTACAGTACTGCACTCGAGTAGAGTACATCCCAGCAGCCAGTGTGGTGGTTTACAGCAGCGAGTGTGAGACAAGCCAGCCCCCACGTGGTCCTGACCCCGACAAGCCCTGTGAATGAGAGATGAGCCTTCAGATACCTTACCACCGGAACTGTACTGTACGAGTACAAGTACCGGTAACTTACGGTAACCTATGGTAAGTTACCTGTGGACCCCACAGAAAACACATTTTTGATTTCCGAAGTAACTGCATACTATTTGCCCATTCCACAAGTATCCGGAAATCTTGGAATGGCTTAGGCGTGGGAAACGCCAAGCTTTCCGGATACCTTTGGGATGGGCAAGTATAAATGGAGCGGAACTTCCCCGGTTCTTGCTTTGCCTTGACCTTGGGCTCTCAACCTCACCATAACTATTCTCCATGGGATAAACCTACTACTTAATCCAATCCCTCCGACCAACTATCAACTAACGGAATCAAACACCCAATGAAGATTTCGCTGGCCCTTCTGTCAATTGCTCTTTTGAGCATTTCTTCCAACATTGCTACTAACGTCGATGCTGTGGGTGTATCACGAAGCGGGGGGTTGTCTTCTCCTGCGTTGTCCGTACGCGATATTCTGGGTAGCGGATTATTAGAGAAACGACGCGGTGGTGGTGGTGGTGGTGGTGGTAGTGGAAGTGGAGGCGGTGGAGGCGGTGGTGGTGGTCGCGGAGGTGGCTCCGGGAGTAGTAGCGGGCGGTCTTCCTCTGGTTCAAAGTCCTCTTCCTCTAGGTAGCCCCCCACCTTCCAATTCCCCCAATCCTCCACAAACAATGCCAACAATTCCTCCAGTTCCTCTTCCCGATCCAACACCGGTGGCACCTCAAAGGCTGGTTCTGGCCCCTCTCCATCCTACGGCCGCGCCACTCGTGTCTTCAGCGGCGGCGCTGCAGTCCCGTACACCTCCGGCCGCCGCTCGCCCCGCGGAATCCTCCCTTTCCTCCTCCCCATCGCCCTCCTGTCATTCTTCCCGGGCCTGTGGTTATTCGCGGCTTTCGCCTACCCATGGCCGGACCCGGTGAGCTTCCACAACACAACGAGCAAAGTGAATGATACCATTCCTGTGCTCTGCCTGTGCCAGCAGTATTCGGTGTGTGGTTGCGAGAGAAACCCGGAAGCGGCATACATCGAGCAGGTTATCCGTGAGGCGAACAATAGCAGTAGCGTCGCGAGGGTCGTGAATGTTAATGGTACTGAGACCTTGGTGATTAATGGGACGTTGCCGAACGGGACCACTGCTGTTGGGGCGGCGGCTAGTGCTGATGTTGCCGGGATGGGAGTGGGGAAGTTGGCGGGGGAGACACTGGGAGTATGGGTCGTCGCAGGAGTAGTAACTTGGGTAGTTTTCTTCTCTTGAGTACCATCTGGCTGTGATCCTATTTTCTTTCTTTTTGGGCGGTTTGCTTGCACCCTAACCTCACGATAGCTTGGCGACTTTATACCCAACCTCTTCCCCCTCCGGTAACGACCTACTTGACGAGGCATTCTTCGCTTTTACTTCTTTCCCACTTTCATGTATTCACCTTTTTCCCCACATTTCCTCCTTCAGCGTGTGCCCGCGCACATAGACCCTGTCTAGCGTATGCCATTTCCTTCATCTTCACATACGATATTACCACTACTGTAACTATGGTTTTTCTCCCACCTACGTTTCTAACAGCCTATCATACTAATCAGTGTCAAGATCCGCAAGTTTTCAAACTCCTAAAACAAACATTACCAAGTGCCTTAGCATATGGCACTTATACCGTAAGCCAAGCAGTGACCGGCCCATAAGTTCCTTGGTTGCTTAGCTGTTGTTGTCAAGTAGGAGGTGCTTGCGGTTGGTCGCGCTTGGTGACACTGGAGTCGGCTGTGTATCTCCAAACTACCCTAGGGTAGGGCTAAATTTGGTTTTCCAATGGTATGATATGACGCGGTGCCCGCGTGACCGGTTCGATTTAAATGGTTGTCGAGATGAGGGTGGACTCTAGCAGTAATTGTGAGGAAGTTAGCCTATACGAGTACACTTGGCAGAATTGGTGGGGAGCGGGGGGGAAGGATACCCGCGATGTTTGGTTGTTGCAGGCGGATATTATGTGACTACCTACCGATACATTAGGAGGCTTAGGTCCGGTGCTAGAGCTTTTAGGAGGAGATAGGAAGCAGTGGAGGCAGTCCAGCCCCCTGACAGTGATTCCCTTGACAGTTTTATAGGGATTGCCGGTGAGTTGAACGCAGTATGGTAGACTACTTGTATATAGACTGGGGGGCTGATGTGAGGTAGGCATTGTTAGTCACCAAGACTAAGGGCATATCAACGAACAGGAACGGCAGATGCTATAACAGCAAGACTGCCTCACCACAGACCATCAACAAGATATAGCTTCATGATCGCTCTCAGCTAAGGCTGACATTCTCTTGCAAGGCTGAGCAGCTCTGCGCTAGATAGTAGTTCATGTAAGCATGGGGTGTGATCATACAGTCAACCCTCCTGGCACAGTATACTATCATTTCCCTTACTGGCAGATTCGCCACCCTAACTCCAGTACAGCCATAGGGAAATCCCATATATGTAACAGACCTGTAACAAAACCATCCCATATACAACTTGTTATTCCTCCCTTCCTTCTCATGACATTTCTGTTGGCTGTGTGTTGCGCCCACAGTCTTCCGATAGAGCCCATATGGCTCCATTTTTATAAGGTCACAGATCTTTGTGACTACTCCTAGTATTTACATCTGATTTGAAGGTTATATCTATACGATATATAAACTCCCTAGAAATAAGTCTCCCATCAACCTTGACCACCGGAGTCCCACGGATTCCTCCTATCTGTGAGCACTTCCAATCCCTACCTTAGTCTTGATTATTATTTTGTAATTTCACTTTATCACCAATTCAGCCATGTACTCTTATATACCAGTATTCAGTTNNNNTTTTTTTTTTTTTTTTCAATCGTTTGTATTTCTGCAATAATCCGGTTGTACATGACGTAGAGTATGATACAAAATGACACCAATAACTTGATGGTTGATTTGTGAGATCCTATGATTTCTCAATAAATCTTGTTAGATGCACTCATATCGATGTGTCTCCCGGTTGCGGTGAGCTTGGCATAGGATCGTCCTTATGTCTACAACTACTCCCCTCCTTCAATAAAATATAGAATATTACCATACCAGCGTAAGAGGAAAAGTGGAAGCATGTATGGAAGATTGTAAAAATGAATAAAAAGGCTTTTATGATCAGCAGGATCGGGTTTCTAACGTGCTCTGTGGTATAAGATTTAATCCGCACCACTTACATTACATTACGAGTATCGCACTTGCACGTAAATTAAGGCATGGTATATAACGGGTCTCATGTTTTGGTGTTTTCTTTCTTTCTTTCTTTTCTTTCTTCGTTAATCTACGCCATAAATTACTTAATTTGAGCGCAAGTACCCAGTGATCAACCAGTAAACTATCCCCTTTGGCCCACTAAACAAGTATCATAAGAGAAGGATATCTCCAGATAACAGGCCACACCAGAAAAGCCCCCGGCACTCAAAATATACAGACCCAATATTATGACACATCACGACAACTCACGCCAGATCACTCGATATGTCCACTAGTACCAAACTGTACCAAAATTGGTGATATGGGCCAGGTAAGGCCAGTATCGTTTTGTTTTCTGGGAAGGGGGTTCAGAGCTGTATCATTCTGGGAGAAATCTCAAAGGGCAATCAATCATGGTGCCATCCATAATATATCTAAACGAATAATGTGTGATTTTCTCTCTCCCAACCTTTTGCAATCTTGTATGAAATTTCGTGAATCTCAAAATATATATATATCCCGTGGGTGGGTATCACGCCTCTAAACTTGTTGAGATGTCACAACTTTCCAAATCAGTAGAATTGACGACGGAGGGAACAGATATATTTTTCGGTAGGGTTGCAATCTGTTCGGGGGATGTGTTATGATACGATAAGAGACCGATCTGTCGCATTGACTTTTAGCTATCGTGGAGGAAGAACTACTCGTAGCAGTTTCAATATTCCTGTATCATAAGCTCCTTCACCCAACCCATGCCACCACCACAAATTGACATAATCGAGTACGATACAACGGCTCACCCACCCACCCCCGCAATTCTGCATGTATCTTGGCATGGAGAATAGACACCCTTCTGGAATGGCTAGCACAATACGAGTAGGGCCCAGAGAAAAGAACCAAGGATGACATTTCTCGATTTGGAAAAAACAAGAATACCTGCACAGTGCTTTAACGCGCTGGCGCCTCCTCCTCATCAGATTGGTCATTATCAGCGGCTCAGTGTGACACGTTATCACGAGAACAAATAGCGTATGACCCCCCTCCCACCTCCTGTCCTACCACCAGTAAGAAGAAAAGGATCAGAAGGGGGGGGGGGGGGGGGGGGGGATGTCTGGTTTGTTTTTTTACAATTGGGCGAGAAAAGGTATGGCAGAAGTTCACTTCTTTCAGCTCTGGAGGGGGGCCTGATAGAACTACTGAGTATATCATAACCCCTGGGTCTCATTACTACTTTGTCTGGGCTCGACGAGGCGGAGATGGACAGGCCAAAGGGACCTGATATTAACCTATTATCATGTCAGACGCGACAGAAGGAAGCAAGGGAAAAAGGGTATTAAAAATAAAATAAAAATAAAAAAAGAAGAAGAAGAAGAAGAAGGCTCGGATTCCTATTTTGATGATAACCGGGGGTTCATTATTTACCCAGAACTGAAAAGCGAGCGCCCACAGGACAGCATTCTATATGGGCTGGCCCAGTCGGTGCCATTAGAGAGAAAGGGTTGCTAAGATACAATACTGAGATCGTAAGAATAGGATCGCACATTCCCTCCCTCCCCTTTCTGCCACGTTACAACGGCGAGACCAATTACGGTGCAAAGTGTCTAAAGGTGGGTCCTCCGGTGGAACGGGAATTCCGTGGCAACCGATCGGAGTTGAGACCGGAATTGCCAAGACACAAAGAAGAGGGCGAATGAGACACCTACGTATGATGCAAGCAACCGGTGGAATGGTGGATGATGCAGAAATCAATAAAATTACACATTTTATTTAGTATAATAATACATTTAACAAAAGAAAGGAGACATGAAGAAAGATTTATGCCACAGGAACACGGCGATGACTTTTATATATAACATCAGTGAATTGAGCTGTACCATATCGTAATCCATCATAGTAGGCATTTAGTATGCGAGTACTCTTCAACCAGTATTTAAGCAGTAACTGTAGGGGTATCTCTTGTAAAGCTTTTGGTACTGTTTTAACCAGTGAAGGCCAATTATATTGGCAATTCTTCCTTGTATACCACTTTGCTCTCCCCCACCTGTACTCAATCCAATTGAGTTCACAATGATATTTGGGAAAAAACAAGCAAAGATCGCCTCTTCTTTCAATCTCTTCTTGCAGGCGCAACTTTTGTTCCATAAAGTCAGGCTGTACTGAAAGTAGCCTTCTAGTACAGCAACTATTGCCACTATGACTTTGATCCTTCTTAAGTTTCCTGCTTTGACAGTCATGCCTTAGTCCTCCTTCTGGCCAAAGACCACGTTCCTTAAGAACAGCCTTGCATCCCTTTGGCATTCCTCACCAACGTTCAGGAATAGAGAGATTCTCTGGACAGAAACTCATCTTTTGTGTATATAAATTAACACCATTCGGTTTATAATACCAGCCATCTCGCATATGAGGCTGTTTTCCACCTGGATCCATATTCATATGTGAAGACCTGAGGGCATATGGTGCATTGGCGGTCTGAGATGTTGCATGGTCAAAGAGGAAAAGTGCTTGTGGATTAGGAAAGGTGGTTTCAAAGATTGGAATTGCAATATTCAAGACCTGGTCTACCAAGTGTTCACCTTTCCACCAAGATCCTTTTCCAATCTTTATATATTCGGTAGCTTGTTGAGGATTGAGTTTGAGACCAGGTATTGGTTCGGAATCGCGATTTGCAAGTGATGCAGGTAGTGGGGTTGAGGCAGGTATTTCAAGCCGATTGCAGGGAAGAATAAAGTCAGAAACCATCAGGCCTTAACCATTTGACTTCTTTCTGATAAGATGTTTATCCTTATGAACCCATTGATGATGCACACCATCATTTGAATGAAATGTGCATTCATCATGGGCACAAGGAATCAAAAATCGCTTATCAGCTGACAGAGGAGCATTTTCCAATTCGCCTGAGGGTGACCATTTGGGTATCCTTTGTTCTAGCTCCTTCCATTGTGGAAGAAAGTACTGTTGTCGATAAAATACCACATCAGGGTTCTCATGGCCATCAATATACACACCCTTTCGTACTTCCTTCCATTTAAAGCCCAATTTCTTCAACCATTTAATTGCTGTGGAAGCTGTCAAACTCATTGTAACGGAATCCTATTATGTTTCTACTATTACTACTGACTTGATGTTGGTTATTACTTATTTGGGTTTATATCTGAAAAGCGCTACTATTTGGTTGTCCCTTCCTACTTGGTAATGACTTCCTAACTGGTTATTCTTTCCTTGTTTCGCTTATTACTACCCCTGCTTGCTTCTGCCCAGTTGGGTATCGCTATCCTCCTGCTATACCTACTGGATTTGTAGAGTAGTAGCGATCTCTTGTTCCGTCCTGTTTGGATTCCATTACTTGTTTTGTTAGCTCCATCATGTCGCTTTTAACCCTCTG
>QFET01000563.1:0-171219 GCA_003316355.1 Tuber calosporum | reverse complement strand
CTCCTACCCTGGTGGCTGAGATTAGCGCCACACCCCATACCGAACTACAACAACGGCCCTGTCATATTCATCCAACCCAAAGAGAAGTAGTTACCTGTTGCATAACCAGCTTACCGCATAGGATCGTAACATTTGGTTGCGTAACCTAAGCAACACCCAACTACAAAACGGCAGACTCTACAGACAACGACATCGACCTTATTGAGGGCGAGATCGATACCTCAACACTTGGGCCGGCACTGGAAGGAGCAATTAGCACAAACTTATCCAGAAGCCAGTCACAAAGAACCAGAAGTCCGGTGACCACTGAGCCGGCCTCACCAACAGGATCTCTGGAACCAGAAACCCCAAGACCTGAAAGGATGTCAGCACTGGGACCAGCAACTGTCGGCGGAGGAGCATGAATTCAACTAGCAGGATTTACAACTGCACAGTTCCAAGAGATCCTGACTCTGATAAACAACCAGCCAGAAACAACCAACAACCGGATCAAAGTGGAGAAACCTCCTACCTTCTCTGGAACAAGGGCCAAACTACGAACCTTCTTAGTGCAATGCCAACTATACTTTGAAGCAACACAAGAAACACGACATACGGAACGCATCACCTACGTCAAGAGCTTGTTAAGGGATGCAGCAGCAAGCTGGATAACCCCATTTGCAGAAAGACGCAAGCCGGAGACCAGGACTACATATGAAGATTTCACTACAGCACTCAAAGACCAGTTTGGGGATGTGGATGCAGAAAATGCAGCTAGGACAAAGCTCAACCGCCTGAGGCAAGGCAAGGAACCAGTTACGGAATACTGGAATGACTTTCGCCTCACACCTACAGAAGCGAATGAGGATGATGGTACACTAAGACGCCAATTCCTTAAAGCAATTAAGCAAACGCTCCAGGACGTAAGGGCAGTGGACCACATGGTAGCGGCAAATGTCGATGCCCTAGCAGCCTGGGCAATCGAAAAAGAAAACCGGATCAACATGTTCAAGCACCTTCAAGGAAACAACAGTACCGTTATCCAAGCACCGGAAACGCCCAGGAACAATAACGGAACCTGGAAGTCGGGCAACACTATGGAAACCCGCGGAGACCTAATGGACCTGGATGCTACCAGAAGGCGTCCACGACTAAATCTCTCACCAGCAGAGTTCACAAGAAGAAGGGACAACAGCCTATGCCTAGGATGCGCCAGACCTGGGTACAGACTCAGTAATTGCCGAAATACAAGAGATGAGAAGGACTATACTAGGCAGTTCAACAGCAAGACCAACAATAATGGCTGGAAACCACGAACCAACGTACACGGATTTGAAATCAGAGAAACACCTGAAGAGTCGGGAAACGAAGAAAGTCCCCTGTAAGGGATGGGCTGCGGGACAACAAAACCAAAACCATCGGAATCGGCAACATCTACATGGCATTTACAAATACGGAAACATTGGAACAAGAAAAAGACCATGCCATGGTCTAAATGCGTTTACATGGCAAGGACAAGACTGTCATCATCAACGGGATGATTGACTCAGGCGCTACAGAAAACTTTATTGACAAAGAATTCAGCAACAAATACGGCATACGAACAAAGAAAGCGAAAGAAATACGGGAAATCTACCATGCAGAGGGGGAGCCGAGCGCTATGGGACCAATGACCCATATAGCGGAAGTACCTATAGACATCGGCAGCTATAGGGAAGTGGCAATATTCCAAATTGCAGATCTACTCAACTATAAGGCAGTGCTAGGGCTCCCATGGTTATGAAGACACAACCCCAAGATTGATTGGGAAAGCAATAAGATCAAGTTCGATAGCGAGTGGTGTACCAGAGTATGCCTCGAAAGCTCGCCAGCAGTGGACTTAGTCCCTGAATCGGAAGCCCTGCAAGAGAAAATGGAGATACAGTTCTCCACGATCCAGGCCAAGGATGTCCAGAACATCAAAATCCAAAGATTGAGCAATACGGCCACACTCCCTACCCAGGGGTCAGCCAAGGCTGCAGGACATGACCTGTATGCAGACGAGAGAATTACGATACCGGCAAAAGAACAAGGAATCGTCAATACCGGGATAGCTATAGGACTACCAGAAGGCACCTATGGGCGGATGGCTCCGCGCAGCGGAATGGCAGTTAAACACCAGCTTTCTGTCAATGCGGGAGTAATCGACGCCGACTACACAGGTGAAGTCAAGGTGGTACTGGTCAACCTGGGAAAGGATAGTTACACAGTTGAGCCTGGAGACCGTATCGCACAGTTGATATATGAAAAGATTGTCATAGGACAATCAGAAGAAGTGGAGCAAGTGGCTCCTACTAGGAGGGGCGCAGCAGGGTTTGGAAGTACAGAGCACCCAAAACGCCAAAAGATTGAGATCGACGAGATCTCCGCTACGGCATTCGGAAAGTTCTACCGAAGAGGCGAAGTCACTTGAATCCTCAAGTGGGATTATTAGATGAACGAACCTACCAGGATCGAAAGGATCAATGTCAGCACCGAATTGGCTATCAAGCTCAAGAAAGGACAAGAAAAAGACCAAACCAGAAACATTGTGCCAAGGGAATACCACCAGTACCTGGACATGTTTAAGGAAGAGGAAGAAACTCGGCTACCACCCCACCGACCAAAGGTTGACTTGGATACCAACCTCAAAAAAGGAGAAACAGTACCAGCAGGAAAGCTATACCCATTGGGCGAAAAAGAGTTGTAAGAACTAAGAGAATACATCAAGGTCAACAAGAACCGGGGCTGGATTCGAGGTTCCTATGCAAACGGGGGATCACCAATTCTGTTTGTTAAGATGAAAGACGGCAAGCTAAAGCTATGCGTGGACTACCGAGGGCTCAACAAAGTCACTAAACGAGACCGATATCCCCTACCACTGATAGGAGAAGCCCTCGATAGGCTCAGAGGAGCCAAGGTCTTTACTAAACTAGACATCCGAAACGCATATCACAACATCAGCATCAAACACGGAAATGAATGGAAAACTACCTTTACCACCAAATACGGCATATACGAATACACTGTCATGCCATTCGGACTCAAACATGCACCTGCAGCGTTTCAGCGATGGGTCAATAGGATTCTCAGAAGGTTTCTGGATATCTGTTGTATCGTCTATTTAGATGATATTCAGATATATTCAGAAAACCTGGAACAACACCGAACCCATGTCAGGATGATTATGGAAGCCTTGAGAAAAGAAGGGCTAACACTGAAGCCATCGAAGTGCGAATTTCAGAAGGAACGAACCGAATACCTAGGATTCATCATCGACAAGGACGGAGTCAGCGTTGATCCTATAAAAACAAAAGCAATATGAGAATGGAAACCACGCGCAAGCACGAATGGAATACAGTGCTTTGTGTGATTCTGCAACTTTTATCGACTATTCATAGAAGGGTTTAGTCGGATAGCTAAACCACTCTATCAACTGACGAAGAAGGACTGCAAATGGAACTGGACCGAAAACCAACAAAAAGCGTTTGATGAATTGCGCAGGCGACTTACTTCAGCCCCACTACTGGTACACAATTACCCAACCAAGGAAATCATGATTGAAACCGACTCTTCAAAATATCTATGCTCAGGCATTCTATCACAGAAGGGGAGCGATGGAAAATGGAGGCCAGTAGCATACCGGTCAAAAACAAGGACGACAGCGGAATGCAACTACGATATCCACGACAAAGAGCTCTTAGCCATTGTCCAAGCATTGAAAGAATGGAGAAGATATGCAAAAGGAAGCAGACACCAGGTGCTGGTCCTCACAGACCATAAGAACCTGGTACCATTCACCAGGCCAACAGAGCTTAACGACAGACAAAACCGGTGGAGCGAGACCCTCAGTCAATCCGATATCAAAATACAATACCGACCCGGGAAGGAAGGGGGTAAACCAGATGCCCTTACTAGGAGAGCAGAAGATGTACAGAGAAAGAACGACGAGAGGATCCAACAAAAACAAAGGATCCTACTCCCCAAAGAACAATACTCCGAAGCCATGGAAGTGGTCAAGTTTGTCGCTGAAGATTTTGGCATCCGAGAAGCAAGCACAAAAGAGAAACAGATAAGAGCAATCCGGGAAGACCTTGGGAAAGGAGAGAAAGAAATGAAAGGAGTGGCTCTAGGGGCATGTGAATGGAAGGAAGGATGCCTATGGCATCAAGGAAAGATTTGGGTACAGGAACACGAAGAGATCAGAACTCAAGTCATATGACAAAATCACGATAACCCAGCAGTTGAGCATGGCGGAACCAGCAAAACTACGGAACTACTATCCTGACAATATTATTGGCCAAAGATGCGAGACGACATAAAGAGATATGTCAAGAATTGCGATACATGCCAAAGAACGAAAGCGAAAAGGCACGCGCCCTTCGGACTACTGCTACCGAAAGAGGCGCCACACCTACCATGGAAATCGATAGCTATGGACTTCATCACGGACCTGCCCAAATCAGACGATTATTACGCCATCCTGGTGGTCATCGACCGCTTGACAAAAATGAGCCATTTCATACCATGCAACAAGGATATGAACACAAAAGAATTTGTCCAGATATTCCTATGGGAAATATTCCGAATCTATGGACTACCACAAGATATCATCACCGATAGAAGAACGCTATTTACATCAGACTTGTGGAAAGAGACTACTAAATCCCTTGGAATTGAACGAAGAATGAGCACCGCCTTCTAACCACAAACCGACGGACAAACCGAAAGGACCAACAGAATACTGGAACAATACCTAAGGGCCTATGTCAACTATCAGCCAGATAACTGGGCGGAATTACTACCATTAGTGGAATTTGCATACAACAATGGAAAACAGGAAACCATTAAGACCACACCCTTCTACGCAAACTACAGACAACATCCGGAACATGGGGCGATACACCACATGATATCGAAGGAAACCACGAAAAAGGAACAGATGGGTCAGCTGCACACTATCCTACGTCAGGAAATGGTCTGTGGACAATTACGACAAAAAGAAAACTACGATCAACAGAGAAAACCCGATCTGAATCTCCAGTCAGGCGACATGGTCTGGTTACTGCCAAGGAACATAAGGACCACAAGACCAGGCAAGAAGTTGGATTACAAGAAAATCGGACCATTCAAGATCCTTACGAGGGTGGGCACAAGTGCCTATAAATTGGCCTTGCCCCAACAGAAGAAGGTCAAAAACACCTTCCACATCTCACTCCTCGAACCATACCAAGACAATTAGTTCGGCTCACAAAAGCAATCACCTCCACCTCCAATCGAGATTGAAGGAGAAAGCGAGTATGAACTCGAAGAAATCATTGATTCACGTATACACCGAAAACGCCTACAATACAGAGCCAAGTGGTCTGGCTACTCACCAGAACACGACAAAACTTGGTACCCTGCGGAAAACTTCTACAATGCCAGCATCGCCATTGAACGTTTCCATCAGCAGTACCCATGAAAACCCCATGTGGGTTACAGTCAAAATCGAACCCACGAGGCAAGACCCAACGCCTTCGGGTCCAGACGAAGGCTGGGGCGCTAGCCCCATGGCTACTACCCCTACCAGCCCGCTATACGCTACTCAGGAAGAAAGGGAAAAGCAGGCAGTACACAACGCTCTTTCGTGGCCTGCCTGTCACGATGATTCATGCAAGACTCATTTACGCGACAAGGAAGGAGGCAATTGGTTTCCACCTCAGCCCAAGTTGTGCAAACCGCAACTACTAAACAAGGAGACATCCTGGAAACACAGTTTCAAGGACACTTGTCGTGCTCACAGACACGACAAAATCGATGCTGGGTTTTACCCAAGACGAACCGGGGAAGCGGCACCCCTTACGGAAAACGATGCTCATATTAGGAAAAGAAAAACAACTGTGAGGACACAGTTGGAGGGATAGGGGGGCGAAAAAAGTGAAACTGAGAAGATCCCCGACCAAGAGAGTTTGCAACGACAGTTGCAAGGGCTACGAGAACAACTTGGCACTGCCGAAGCCACAATCAAGGCCCTAAGAACTGATATGCGAACATATCAGAGAATGATTGATGACCAGGACCGGACTATTAGGGCGGCACAAACCACCTTTCTAGGAAGTCCGGAGGAACTACCAGTCGGCCGAACATCAAGTTCGGAAATTGAAAAAGGAACTGTGCAGGTTTGGAGAAAGCCTGACGAAGATGGGACGTTAAGCCTGAAGGGACTCAGGCTTAAGGGAGAGTGGAGCTAATGTCACGATTGGTGACTAAGCAAGGCAGAATTTCGCATGACTCATAGTTATGAGTCAAAAGGTTGTTATATTTCGCAGTATGACTCATTAGAAGTCATGGGGTTTCACATAATGCACACTTGTGCAATCATTGTTATGTTGTGATTGGTTGATCGTGCGCATGACTCACATTTATGAGTTATATGATGTAATGATTTTCGCACATGACTCACACTATGAGTCATGGGTTTCACGCATATGACCAATTTGGGACACATGATTTATTATATGAGTTATGATTGGTTGGCGCGTCGAGCAGTTGACTCAGGGGAGTCAGCTGATGGATTTCATACTATGACTCAATATGAGTTATAGAGGTCGTGTGACTCACAGGTATGAGTCACCAGGGTTAGGGTTGAGGGAAGAGTACCTATATAAGGACCTCTAGGCGACCTATAGTTAGGACTCTTCACGCAACAATCTAAGTTCTTTCCTATACAATTACTTTACCTCTTTACCATTTCATTCCCTATTGGCGTTGTGCGATAGGAACCATAGGGTTCAGCTATCAAGAAAACGTAGGCATAGGCCTAAGAGCAATAGTGGAACTCCGCCTGGTGCTACTCGTTGCAATAGTACTCCTACCCTGGTGGCTGAGATTAGCGCCACGCCCTATAGCGAACTACAACAATGGCCCCGTCATATTCATCCAACCCCAAGAGAAGTAGTTACCTGTTGCAGAACCAGCTTACCGCATAGGATCGTAACAGGTGGTTCTGAACTTTGCTCAGGCAACAGTTCTGCGTATCATGGCTTGGTTGGGAATCCCTCCATGGTCCTTGATAGTAATATCATTCCTGGGTACAAGGTCTGCAAGCAGTCGCATTTCGCCTTTGATTTTCATTTTTGGGATTATGTTGACTGGGTTGTGTGCCTCACTTGGGTAAATGATTCCTTTGGCTTTCCAGTCTTCAATTAATGCTCTATATGCTGGCATTATCTTGTCAGGGATTATGAAGAATCTCAGGTAATGGTCTGAAATTGTGTCTTTCAGCCGAATGTGGTGGAAGACTTCTCTCAAGGGTGGTAATTCCGCTTTTTTCTTGCCAGTGAATACTGTAGGAATCTTGGATATGAAGTCCTGGGCATCTGCTTCATTCATGGCTGAAAATCGTGGATGTGTAGCTTTCATGCAGGTCAAGGGTGATTCCTTTGTCAGGGAAGGTGATAATAAATTTTCCGCAATCTATTACGGCATGGTGTGCAGTAAGGTAATGCATTCTGAGGAAGATATCATAGTTGTCCAGGGAACAGACTAGGGCTTGAGAGATCTTGCTGCTTTCCTTGTAAATCTGAATAACAGGCTTTGCAACATAGTTGATTGCTGAGCGTGACCCTTTAACTGCCATCTTAAGGTTAATTGGAGTTGCGAGGTCTCTGGTAGGGATTTAGTGAGTAGTGACAAACTTTCCTGATATCAAGTTGTCTCCTATGGTTCCTGTGTCGAATAATGCCTTAGTTCTATGGCCATTGACTGTGATGTATGCTTCGAGGGCTTGGGATTGAGTTTCACTAGGTCCTGCATGGTTTGTGGTAATTGTGACTGATTTCTCTGCATTGGGATCGTGTTCCTGGGTGTAGTATGTTCTCCTGACTATCTGGGGTCTACTGGATCCACCAGGGCTTCCATTTCCTCACTGCTGGATACTCCTGAGCTTCTTCTTGTTAAAGCAGTTATTGGAGTACTGTCCATGTTTTCCACAATAGTAAGAGTCATTGTCGCTCCTGGGCCGGTCCTTCACAGCCTGGAATACTCTAGGATGCTGAGAAGTATTGTTGGAGAATCTTGTTTGATTTCGCTGGGAGTTATTCAGGGGGCGCTTGGGTGCTTATTGGGAAACTACATTAGAGGTTACATTTCCTTAACGATTTCCATAGAGTCCTGTAGAGTGGGCAATTACATCTCGCTTTTCAGCTATCTCTTCTAGCTGGTCAAAGGAGGTATCAGAAGTGATGTGTGGCTTCGCCTCTCAATTGAGTTTGATGTCCATGGCATCTAGGAGTCTCGGCTTCGCTGAATAGTCTGATATTGTTCTTGGGGGGAGACTCTCCCTCTAGGTTTTAAGTCTGATTACAATATAAGTAATCTGCACTGTTTTTCTGCTGGTAGTTTAATTGACTTGTAGCCACTATTCATAGACCGTATTTGTAGATGTGGAAGGAAGGATGTAGGACTGGAATTTCTGTTTGAGTCTAGCAACTGTGTGGTCACCTTGGGATGATTCATATTGAGGGAATTTATTGGGAGCTTTCTCTCTGCAATAGGCTCCATAGTATTGCAGGCCTTCAGGGTCATTGTCTGTTATGCCAAAGCTGGCGATGTATCGATAGACTCTGTTAAACCATGAGTTGTTTCTCAATGTGTCTCGATCTTTTCCTTCTCCTGTGAATGTTAATGGTGCTGGCCATTTTGGACGATTATTTCCTTCTGGCGGGACTGACATGGCGATGAGTGTAGGGCTTGAAAGGCATGGTGGACTTGGTGGACTAGGTGGCCTTGGTGGACATGGTAAATTGTCTGGTGCAGGGCTTGATTCTCTGGTTTCTCTTGGTAGACTGAGTGGTCTAGGTGGCGAAGCTGGGCGTGCTGGTCCTGGAGCGTCCTCTGGACCTGAATCTGATTCCGATTCTGAGCTTGGTTCTTTCTTGAATTGGACTTCTTGGTGGAGCTGTTCTTGTACTTGTTATCAGACTTGGGCTTGTTCTTGGTCTTGGTCTCGAGCTTGGGCTTGGTCTTGGTCCTCTTCTTCGCTGCTGCTGCTATCTACTGAAGATAGTTTTGAATCCTCAGATAGATGTGCAGGTGGGGGTACTGGCGCATGACTTTGAGTTCCTTAGGAGGATGCTACAGATCCTCTAGTGAAGTTCCTTCTGGTATCTCTTGGAAGCGAAATGGTTGCTAGATAGGGTAAGCTGGTCTCGCCTGGAGTCCACAGAAGGCCTTCTTGGACACAGGGAGGTGTACTATTGCTCCAGGGTCAAGGAAGCTGAGGGGTGATTAGTCCTCTGCCGAAGATCAAAGGTATACTTGAGTCTATGTCAAAATATGTATCCTACTCCCAAGTATCTCGAGAATCCCAAAGGGACTCAGTAGATACTATTAGGATAGTGGGAGAATCGACGATGGATAGGTGTTCAATAGATAAGGTAAAAGGTATGGAACTTAATAGAGTGACTGTTACACATATGGGATATGGTACAAACAAGTTGATGTGATAGTATATAGAACCGGGAGGATACTATATGACTACACCCCATGCTGGCAAGAAATAGTGTCTATAGCAGAGCTGCTCAGCCTCGGTGAAAGATGTAGACTCTAATATATGGAGTACTATGACTCTTGATAATCCGCTAGCATATGCACTTGAGTGCATATATGCAGGAAAGACGGCCATCCAGACTGATCAACTGGTATTCCGTAAGATGTTTGCAACTGGGCTACATCTACTTGAACTTAGTTCATTTGGCAAATGAATCGAAGGCTATTTACTGGTGGAGTGCTAGACACCCACAGAATCCTAAATAGTTCGCGGGATCATTTGACCGAGCGGGGCATACAATTTCAGGGTCAAACTGGGTTTCTACTTACCATAACCCTGGCCATGATATCTAAGGATACTTCATATATATGGCTAACATAAAGTACAGGGAGAATTGTATAAATAGCTAGCAGTTCCCTATAGTTAAGGGATCATCAAGCAGCGGAGAAGAGACCTTAACAATATATTCAGTTATTAGTTAAAACAACTTTAAAGCTCTCGAGAACTATCTTTACCTTTTATCTTTGTTCTTACCGGAGCTTTTCTGACAATTCTCCTACCCTCTCGATACAAGCACGGCTTAGGCAATTCAGCAGTACCGTATTGGCTACCCTGTAATACTATATTGTTATTCTCTTGTCACCAAAGCTCTATAATATTCTCACGGCTAGTTCATCTTATGCCTGAAGAATACCACAACGCTCAAAGCTTACATCTGTGCAATCATTGTGGACACTGTAGACCTCTCAGTTTTGACAACGTATTTGCTGTCTGTTGTGAAGGATTCTTACTTGACATATGAGCGGTACCACTCGGACACTTACAAGCTATTCACAACAAACATACAGAAAGAATATATCAGCATGACGTACGGTGGATAACAGCTTTCACATAAAGCAAATAAGAATCTATCCACGATTATATGGAAGATCCTCGACTCAACCCTCAATCTCCTAGTTCAATTTATGAACCCTTACCAAACCAACAACTAAGAAGTATCTCGGATACTTCACTATCAGGAAAAGCTATCCTGAATTTTGATCCGTTATCTACCATATCCTCTTTGGAAGTTATATTTTCTACTGACCTTGTGGAAATGCCACTATTTGAAACTGTGGAACCCTCGTGGTTCTCTAATCCATTTTTAGTTCTCACACCTGAGGACTCTAAGCAAATCTAGGCCTACTTTCATGGGCAAGACTTTATCTGGCACGTATTTATGGACTAGGATTCTGAGTGGTCAGATTTTTCTTCCGTTCACAACTTTGTGCCTGGAGGGCAGAGGACTGGCCATTTTAATTTTTCCTATACCGAAACTATTAGGGTGTATAGGCGAGCTGCCATGGCTATGGCACGAGATAACACCCCAATTCCTAGTCCTTAGGGACCTGTCCGGATGATTAAAGAGGATGATACAGAATCTACCCCTTCAGCATCTCTAAGTCCGTCCCGGAGCCGGACCAGCTCCCAATTACACATTTGGGTCGTCCACCATCCAGAGTTCAGAACCGTGCCAGGCGAGCTAAGAAGCCTGTCATTACTCAAGATAACTTCCAGCAAAATGTGGTCTATGCATTGCGCCACCTGGAGCGATCCTTGAAAGAAAGTGCAGATGAGAATTATATAGTGATCTCCGCATTATCACAGGAGGCCAGGCAAGGATTCATAATGCTAGAATTGTTCCAAAGCCGTATGGCTAGGGGTGTTGTTATCAATGATGCTGAAATAGAGGAAGGCCGCTACACACTTGAACGGTTGAGTGGCGATACTGAAAGGGACCAGCAAAGGTTACAGGCCCAGGTTCAGGAAGAATTCCGACAGCAACAGGCAAAACAGGAACAACAGGCTTAAGTCTCGGACACAAGGGATCGGATTCTGGAAAAAGCTCTAATGGACCTAAATGCTAAATTACACCAGTAGGAACAGGAATGGAATAGAAGGATGAATGAGCAACTAGAAATTGCGGCTCCATAACTAAGACAAAAAGGTGAAGGTATGAAGGCATCCTTGGATGCCTTGCTACGTCAACTGGCCGATAAACCAGTTTCAGTACCGACTCAGTATGGGCCCAGTGATGGTGATTCAGGACCATCTAACCGAGGGCAACCATCTATTTTACAGGAACACAGCACAGTTCCAACCAAGGAATCAGCATTGACACCTAGAAAGGATAAAGGAAATGGAGTCGACGGGAGAGGACACAATCTACCACCGCCACCACCACCAGGAAACCTTGGTGATGGCCCAGACTCAGATAATGATGGGTCTGATATTGATGGAGACGATGGACGGGGCAGAAACGGCAGCAGGCCGGAACACGCTGCCTGTTTACCATTTATTCCCAGAAACGATGGACCCGAGAACCGCTTAACTTTGGCTTTCTTAAAACGTATCAGTTGACTCTCCCCACCAGCAAAGCTAATACCGGAACCACCCTACTACTTTGAAGGACATGACAACCAAGATGTACGAAATTGATTGACAGTCTGTGAAGACTATTTCGATCGCAACCCTACACAGTGGGAAAATCATGCCCACCGAATAGTTTTTGCCCTGGGGAAAACAAAGGGAAACAAAGTGGCACCCTTCTCCGAAAAATACCTGTAGGTGATGGGTGGCTTAGGTGGATACACTCGAGACCCGGACTATTCCTCATGGGATCAATTTCGGTAACAAATCACAAAGCGATATAGCGGCATTGAGGAGGAATGACGAGCCCTAGAAGAAATGAGCAAGGTAGTCTATAAGGGAAAGATAGACACTTATCTTCTCCTCCTCGAAAACCTAAACCTCAAATCTGGACTTACTGGAATTAGTTGGAGGGTGCGAGTTGAAAGCAAACTTCCTGAACTAATCTTGCGACGGTTATCCTATTTAAAATTCTCCTCCGAAGAAGAATGGTTGGAAACTATAAGGGAATTTGGGAGAGTGGAGGAATACTTTCTGGAACGGCGAAAATTATCCAAAGGAGAACCCTCATCCAGTGGAACATCGAAGCAAAAGCCCGATGACACCAGTAAAGGGCTTAACACCAAACTAGGATACACCAACCAAAAACAAAGACACAACCCCTCATGATAGAAAACTGCTCTGGCTAGTGTATCAACAAAGAAAGCGGGAATGCAAACTATAGATGAGCATACTGACTGGAAGAAGGCTCATGATGGAATCTCGCAAGAGGTGGTTGATAAGCGAAAATTGGGGAAAGAATGCACTAGCTGAGGCCTCCTCAACCACACCTGGGGAAAATGTCGAAAGGACATAGTTGTAGCCAGGGCTCTCGCTAAATAGACCAAACAGGACAGAGCGTAATTTTCACGCAAACCGCAAACGGCAACACTTTTACGAAGACCTAAACAACCCAAGGTCAACAACATACAAAGCGGAGCCTCACCTCGGTTATGGGAATTGTCGGACTCTGAAATGTCATAAAATGGCACCAACGGCGATGGCGAATGGGTATTCGGGGTACCAGGAAAGTGGTGACCGGAATCAAAATAGGGGATCCCTCTAGGCTAGGGAGTGAGGAGTACTGGCTTTCGCAGACACTATTCAGAATCGGAGCACAAGAGAAGTTGACCCTAGGTCCATAAGTCCTTAAGAGAACACGGTTAGTGGACAGACAAAGGTGGAGCAAACCTTTTTAAGAATGACAAAGAGGCGGCGGTCGCATCTTTGATCCTGAGAAACAACCAAGTCTCAACCATTTTTCAAAGGCCGCCAGGACAACAACCAGACATGCTACCGAAATCAAAAATAGTGCAAAGGAAAGCTGGCGAGATTCTCTACAATAAAAATAAACCAAAACAGGGTCCTTGGTTAGAGAACCATGACCAGGGTCCAACTAGAGTCAATGGTCTATGGGACCGAAAGGACTTGAAAATAAATTTTTAGGTTTGGGTTGGTTTAACTTCCGACCCCGGAAGGACCTGTGGTTTTAGTTCCTCATTGAACCCCCTGTCCTTGAAGCCATGCGGGGAAATGGCAGCCAGTTAGCCTGATTAAAGCACCAGGGTTCTTTCAGGTCAGGAAACGCACAATCTCTTCGAAGCGACCCAGAACGGCCATTTTAGTCACCAGACCAGTGGATGGTTGGGGCTTTGTTCTAACGGTACTATTATCCAAAGCGTTGGACCGGGTTGGGTTTGAACGCGTGACCTCTGTCCAGATGCTTTTGGCAGGCCAATACTAAAAGCAACCGACTAGACCATGACCCCAGGAGGGACCAAAAGTATAAATAAATAAAAATCTCCCCTTATACAGAAACCTTCGGGGTTTTTTGCGAAAATGCCGAGGTTTCAAAGGCTATTATTTCAATGATGGGATGAGCTATTCCAAATTTAGAAACTGTTAACCTTTTCGGAATTCGACATACTTTTCGAAAAACAATTTTATTTTCGAAAACAAACCACCCTTTTAGGAAATTACACTCAAAAACCATAGCTAAGTTATTCAAAAAACCCCGGCGCATATTACTAACAGCTATGCATTTTAGCGATGCATAAAAAGGACGCGCATTATTATGCACACATGTTTCCTATGAAAATAGGATTTTTCAATTTTCATGGGAGCCCCTTGGCAGGGGGTAAAGACCGCTTGTAGTGGGCTGCCCAGAATCTTAATAAATTAATTATTGTGTTCTAGTTCGTCAGAGAAGACCTCTCAGTTCGAAATACCGCTGGCGTTGTAACGAACATCCAACAAATTCAACCTTCATGTCTTCTAAGCGAGGACTAAATGATATCACATAGTCATATAAGCGACAAAAGCTGGCTCATGAAGATCCAAAACGCTACCAATGCCCAGAAGGCGATTCACATATCTATGTGTACGGAAAACGTTATCACACTAAAGGCCTATTGGACTCAGAATTAAATTATTTGTTATTCACGAAAAACTTGTAAAGGAATTAAATATTCCATATGAATCTCGTCAGGATCCTGTTCCTATTCTAGGATTTACAGGAGGCCAGTTTTCTACCGGGAAGGATTATACATGTCCTCTCTACCTGGAAATTGGAAAAAATAAACATTTGTCAAAAATCATGTGCGAAATCGCACCTACTGGAAATTTTGAAATAATAATTCTATTTGGGTGGTGGAATGAGGAACATGCAATAAAAGAAATACATGACACAGGAAACTGGAGCTTTGAGGCTCCAGGATGTCAGCTCCATCTTTTACCCGAAGATGAAGGCATTTCTATTGAATGGGATGTGGAGTCCTTGATTCACTTCCCTAACAATACCACGGCTACAAGGACCTTTTTCGCCAGTCAACTGCAACAAAATTACCCTCTCATCAAAGCTTTGATCACGCTATGGACCTTAAACCGGACTCTCAACCACCCTGGGGACCAATTTATCCGCTATTGGAGAAACTGCCTAAGCATTAAGAACATTTTTGGATAATATGTTAAAACAAGGAAAGATCTCCCCCAGCAAGTCTCCTGCCGGAGCACCAATACTTTTCGTTCCCAAACTGGATGGACCCCTCAGATTGGTAGTAGACTACCGAGGGTTGAATAAAGTAACCATCCATAATAAGTACCCTCTCCCTTTGATGACCGAACTACGCGACCGTGTTCAAGGAGCAACTATTTTCAGCAAGGTGGACCTTAAAGATGGATACCATCTAATCCGCATACGAAAGGGTGATGAATGGAAAGCAGCATTTCGCACCAGATATGTCCTATATGAATACAAAGTTATGCCTTTCGGACTTGTCAATGCACCTGCAACATTCCTGTCAATTATGACTATGATCGTGAATGACTTCCTTGATCAAGGGGTGGTAGTATATATCGATGATATATTCATCTACTCAAAAACGAAAAGGATCATGTCATATTAGTAAAGAAGGTGCTTGAATGACTATGAGTGTATAATATGGCCATATCCATCGTAAAAAGCACGTTCCATGTCAAATCCATAGAGTTTCTGGGGTATATAGTGGCTGTTGATGGAGTCACTATGAGCGAGCGCAAGGTTGAATCAATTAAGGCCTGGCAACCACCTACCTCGGTAAAAGAAATTCAAATCATTATGGGATTTGCGAATTTTTACCGACGATTGATAAAGAATTTCTCCGCACTATATGCACCAATTACCGATTTATTGAAGGGAAATCCCCACGATTTTGCTTGCGTAGAAATACAGCAAATTACTTTTGATGAACTCAAACGACGGTTTATTACAGCTCCCATACATTGTCACTTTCATCCTGAAAGAGAAACTGTAGTGGAAACTGATTCAAGCGATTATGCTCTCGGATGTGTTTTGTCTCAATATATGGATAAGAAGTTGCACCCAGTTGCATTCCATTCCAGCAAGCTTACCCCGGCGGAACGCAACTATGATATCCAGGATAAGGAGTTGTTGGCAATCTAAGTTGCTTTGGAAGAACCGCGACACTACCTGGCAGGAACTGATGAACCTTCCACCATCTATACTGATCATCAAAATCTACAATACTTTCTTACAACAAAGGCCTGGTCGGCAAGACAAATCTGATGGGCCCAAAAGTTAACCTATTTTAACTTTAAAATCATTTACAGACCAGGGACCAACGGTGGTAAACCTGACGCATTAAGCAGGTGGCCAGAGTACCGCCCTAAGGTGGTAGCTGAGCATGCCAAGCAGGCTATACTTCAGTCTAATCACTTTGGAACCCACCATAATAACCGAAACTTAGTAGTATCAGTCACACGGGGTATGGAAAATTTGGAACGACCTCAACCAGGATTGCCAAAAGAGCCACTCACCAGTTCGGTCAGGGTTAAAAGGTTACAACAGGAAGCAAGAATTCCTACTCGAGGTTCCAAGATAGCAGCAGGACACAACCTATACAGTACTGAGGATACAATAGTTCCTTTTAAAGGACAAGTGCTCATAGGGACTGGATTAGCCATCGGACTACTTATTGGAACATATGCCCTTATTGCACCACGGAGTGGATTGGCAGTCAAGCATGGTATTTCCATTGGAGCCGGATTAGAGGACGCAGACTATAGTGGGGAGGTAAAAATCCTCCTAGTCAACACTACTGACAAGTCTTTTCAGGTACAGACCGGAGACCGCATAGCGCAAATGATTGTGGAAAGAATTGATGAGAGAGAGCTTCATGAAGTTAGGGAGTTAGAAGATACAGAACGAGCAGGTCAAGGATTTGGGAGCTCGGGTTTCCACTTGGAAGAAACTAAGCTGCAATTATGTTTCCTACATAGTAATGCCAAACACGAGTTCCTGGACACAACCGATATTGCCGTTCACCCAATATGCACTAAAGGACAAATCTTAATGTCCAATGCAATAATTGCTAAGTGCGATGTCAAGAAATTTGATAGGAACTTCATGGCAAGGGTAAAAGAACAAGCAAAGGATGATCCAGAGTGTACGCGTATGAAATCGGAGTTACAACAATTAGGATATGATGGCAAGCCAGTGACAAAACAAGGGACCATGATAAAAGGAATGCTATTCTACAAAGAATGCCTATATATTCCCAGGACGAAACTTTGCAAACCGATATTGCAAAAGGTTGTCATGACTCAAAAGTTGCAGGACATTTCGGTCAAGAAAAAACTCACGAGATTATCACTAGGGATTTTTACAGGAAAGGAATTACCAACTAGATAAACGACTATGTACGGTCATGTACAGAATGCCAAAAGGCCAAGGCACCAAGGCACACCCGCTTTAGCCTACTGCAACCACTGCAAGTACCTTTTGCAGCATGGGCATTTACCTCAGTAGATTTTATTACACAACTACCCAAATCTGCAGGGTGAAGCCGAATTATAGTTGTAGTAGACCGATTCACAAAAGTGGCACATTTTATTGGTCTGGAGGAAAATCGACTGCAAAGGATGTCGCTCAGGCATTTATCAAAGAGGTTTGGAAACTTCATAGTCTACCAACTGAAATCATCTCAGACATGGACGCAAAGTTTGCAGGAGAATTCTGGGACTCACTGTGCAAGATGTTAGGCATAAAGAGAAAAATGTCTACCGCAAACCACCCTCAGACTGATGGACAAACGGTAAGGGTCAACCAAGTGCTGGGAGGATACCTGCGGATATTTGTCAACTATGATCAGGATGATTGGTACCACCTTATACCATTAGCCAAGTATGCATACAACAACTCAGTAACAAGCACTCATGGAATAACACCATTCTTTGCAAATTACGGTTACCACCCTGAAACAGAATGGATAAAGGAGTGAGAAGCCCAGAATCTCAGAGCTACTATGTATGCTAAGTGGATGAAAACGATTCATGAAAAGGCAAAAGAAGCACTGGAAAAGACTCGGGAAGGAATGAACGAATACTATGACCGCAAGGCTCACAGCCAACAAGACTTCAAAACTCGTGATTGGGTTTATGCTGAATACAAAGAATATCCGTACTATGCGACCATCCAAGAAGTTAGCACCAAAACTATACGGTCCATGCAATATCCTGGAGCAACTAGGAAACCTTACCTACAAGGTGGAATTATCTGAACGCAGGAAAATGCATCCGGTATTTCATGTATACCTACTTGAGCCATACAGAACTTCAATTCGACCAGGCCGAGAACAACCACCCATGACACCAGAAGATTTTGAAGGTGACCAAGAATGGGAGGAGGAAAAAATAATTAAGAGTGAAATAATGTCTTATGAACGAAGATTTAAAGGACGGTCAAGAACCATCCAAGAACTTCAATACTTTGTAAAGTGGAAAGGATGTTCAGAAGATGAGAACACCTGGGAACCACCAGAGCACTTACAGCATGCTCAAGAATAGGTAGATGATTTTCATAAGGAAAACCCGGATATGCCAAGGTTGGGCTTGGTAGCATCTCCGGAAAGGTTTTTCCTGATGTGGCCAAGTTATCGCAGAAGGTTTTTTAACCCTACCGGAAGGAGTACTAATAGGTTGTATTACTTCGAGACCAAACCTGGAAAGGGGGAGCTGATGTTACACATATGAGAAATGGTACAAACAAGTTGATGTGATAGTATATAGAACCGGGAGGTTACTATATGACTACACCCCATGCTTGCAAGAAGTAGTGTCAATAGCAGAGCTGCTCAGCATCGGTGAAAGATCTAGACTCTAATATATGGAGTACTATGACTCATGATAATCCGCTAGCATATACACTTGAGTGCATATATGCAGGAAAGACGGCCATCCAGACTGATCAACTGGTATTCCGTAAGATGTTTGCAACTGGGCTACATCTACTTGAACTTAGTTCATTTGGCAAATGCATCAAAGGCTATTTACTGGTGGAGTGCTAGACACCCTCAGAATACTAAATAGTTCGCAGGATCATTAGACCGAGCGGGGCATACATTTTCAGGGTCAAACTGGGTTTCCACTTGCCATAACCCTGGCCATGATATCTAAGGATATTTCATATATATGGCTAACATAAAGTACTGGGAGAATTGTATAAATAGCTAGCAGTTCCCTATAGTTAAGGGGTCATCAAGCAACGGAGAAGAGACCTTAACAATATATTCAGTTAATAGTTAAAACAACTTTAAAGCTTTTAAGAACTATCTTTACCTTTTATCTTTATTCTTACGGGAGCTTTCCTTACAATTCTCCTACCCTCTGGATACAAGCACGGTTTAGGCAATTCAGCAGTACCGAATTAGCTACCCCGTAACAGTGACTGTTCAACTTGTAGTATTAAAGATGATAGTCCTATGAGGCATGTGTGTCCGAATCCTTAAGGGATTGCAGGCTCTTTAATTACAAAAGATTGTAGCTAGGAAAACTAAACAAAAGGACAAATATACTGTCCAACAACATGCTAACAGAGGAAGCATAACTAGGTAACCATATTCCGAAAACAGAGGGTTAAAAGCGACCTGATGGAGCTAACAAAACAAGTAATGGAATCGAAACATGAATGAACAAGAGATCGCTAATACTATACAAATACAGTAGGTTTAGCAGGAGCAGGGTAATACCCAAATAGGTAGAAGCATAGAGAGGTAGTGATAAGTGAAACAAGGAAAGAATAACCAGTTAGGAATTCATAAACAAGTAGGAAGGGACAACCAAATAGTATCGCTTATCAGGTATAAACCTAAATAAGTAAAAACCAACATCAATTCGGTAGTGCTAGTAGAAGCATAGTAGGATTCCGTTACAATCGTTGTATAGCTTGGGTTTTCATGGCAACCCCAGCATTGTTTCGACCATTGAGGTCACCTCAGAAAAACTAAACATAAAGTTAATTCTTAAGATTCTGGGCAGCCCACTACAAGGGGTCTTTACCCCCTGCCGAGGGGCTACCAAGAAATTAAAACCTACGTCAATAGGGGAGAGATCAGTAAAATGATATAAAAATGCAATTAAAAAAAATTATACTTCACTGCCTTTCCTGTAGGATAATTCCCTAAAGGTGTAATAATTTTAGAAAATAAAATTAATTTCCAAAAGGAGAGGGAAA
This sequence comes from Tuber calosporum, assembly GCA_003316355.1. Lineage (NCBI taxonomy): Eukaryota > Fungi > Ascomycota > Pezizomycetes > Pezizales > Tuberaceae > Tuber > Tuber calosporum. The sequence continues at coordinate 151,234 of QFET01000563.1, read as the reverse complement.
TTCCGAGAATAATAAGAATTTCCAAATTTCGAATATCTCGTCCCAATGTGGTATTATTTGGTGTTAGGTTGACGTGGTTGTTGTCTGGTACACAACATGTCCCTGTTAGGCGAGCCCATATCATGACCTTTCATAGAAGACTTTACAGTACTTCAACTATGGTATAGTGGTAAAATAAGTCAGGCCTGCACATTTTGTACACAGGGTTCTGCTTTCAATACAGCCTTCTGGTGGATTAAACAAGGCTGATTTGTCCCACAGGCAACCTGGGCTAGAGCGTACAGCGGGGTCACCTCTGCTACTTCCCAGCACGTCCCGAATGTCTAAACACGAGAAGCACATCCAAGTGCCTAATAAGGAGATCCGTCATTTAAAGAAGTAAAAAACAGAAACATAAAATTAGAACCAATCTGAGCGAAACTAAAAAAAACTGCGATCTCACAGACTTGGGAGTTCTCATCCTCCGGTCCCTTGAATCCAATCAGTTGAAGCACGCTTAGGAACCTCATCGTGGTTGCAAGCAATGATCGTTCCTAACATGCAATCATGGACCTGCATGCCAATTTTTTTGAAGAATATTTGAATTCTTTTTTATCGTTGGTAACCTCGTTGTCGTATTTTTCTGCACATTTGACTTGTGCGTTCCCAGTTTGGATTCCGGTCGCTATTGCTAGTGCCACGAATACCCAATAGCCGTCCACGTTAGTGCCATTAGGACATTTCTGTGTCCGATATATCCCATATCCGCGGTGCTGGTTCGCACTGTATCTGGTTCACCTTTGGCTGTAATGATCTTATAGAAAGTGCAGTTGTTTGTAGTATGCGGCAGAACTTAGGTCAGTCCTCGTTTGATTGTTACCGTAGGTTCATGCTAGTACTATATCCTTTCGACATTTTCGCCAAGTCTGGATGTTGAGGCCGCAGCGAGTGCAAGCCTTTTCTGCCTTTTGCTTATCCACATCATCTTGTGGGATTCCATTATAAGTATTCTTCAAGTCCGCATGCTCATCCTTATTATTGAATCCTACTCTCTTTTCCCATGGTTTTCCTTTAGCTAACTTCCATGAGGTAGGATTGGTTTTTTATTTATGGTCGGTGTATGCATGTTTGGTGTTGATCCCTTTTGATGTATCATTGAGTTTTCCCTTGGATGCTCTACTGTTTGAGGGGTCACCATTAGATAGTTTCCTCTGTGCTAGAAATTCCTCCTCTTTTCTGCCAACTTCCCTTATGGTTTCGATCCATTCCTCATCGGAGGAAAACTATAGATGGGATAACCGGCGAAGAATTTCTTCAGGAAGTTTGCTTTCAACCCTTACTCTCCAACTACATGCTATCAGACCGGCATTGATGTGGCGATTTTCGAGAAGGAGAAGATAGGAGACTATTTTTCCCATATAGACAACCTTAGTGATTTCTTCTAGGGCTAGTCGTTCCTCTTCGATGCCGATGTCTAGCTTGGTAATTTCTCGTCGAAAACGTACCCTTGTGCAATAGTGTGGGTCTCGGGTATATCCTCCTAATCCACCCATCACCTTCCGGTATTTCTACGAGAAGGGTGCCACTTTGTTCCCATTTGTTTTCCCTGTGGCGAAAACTATTCGTTGTGAATAATTATCCCACTGTGTAGGATTGCAATCGAAGTAGTCTTCACAGGCTGTCAACCAGGTTTGAACATCTTGGTTGACTTTTCCTGAGAAGAAGTAAGGTGGTTCCGCTATTTGCTTTACTAGTCGGGTGAGTCCACCAATACGTTATAAGAAAGCCATAGTTAACCAGTCCTCGGGTAGATAGTTCCTGGGAGTAGTCTGTAAACGGGTTACCCGTTACGGCCTGCCGCCCATTCATTCCTGTCCATCCTCTCCATCACTATCAAACCCATCATCATCTGCCTCAGGGGCATGATCAAGGTTACCTGGTGGTGGTGGCGGTGGTAGGTTATTTCCTCCACAGTCAACTCCTTTTCTTTTATCCTTTCTTGGAGTTGATGCTGATTCCTTTGTAGGAATAGTACCTGATAGGGGTAGCATTATTGGTCCTAGGTCAGAGGGTCCTGGATCATCATCACTAGGTCCGTGCAGTGTTGGTGCAGGTGTCCTTTCCACTAATCAAAGTACCAGAGCATCTAGGTAGGCCTTCATACCCGCGTTCGGTTCTCGTTGCTGTTGAGCAACAATTTCTCCGTGCTCAATGATCCTTCGGCCAATTCCTGTTCCTGTTCGTTCAACTTACTATTGAGTTCCATTACTGCTGTTTCCAGGATTCGGTCCCTTGTTTCTGAGACCTGGGCCTGTTGCTCCTGTTGAGCCTGTTGGCGTTGGAACTCTTCCTGAACCTGAACCCTAAACCTTTGCTACTCCATATCTGTGTCGCTACTCAATAGTTCCAATGCGCGGCAACCTTCCTGTATCTCAGCATCATTGATAACTTCACCTCTGGTCATACAGCTCTGCAGCAATTCTAGCATTGTAATACACTGCCTGGCCTCCTGTGATAATGCTGAGATCACTATGTGATTCTCATCTGCACTTGCTTTCAAGGATCAGTCCTGCTGGCGTATTGCATAAACAACATTTTCCTGAAAATTATCTTCCGTATTGACAGGCTTCTGTGTTCGCTTGCCACGTTTCTGAACTCTAGATGGTGAACGACCCATTTGAGCAATCTGAGAGCTGGTAAGCCTTCGGGACGTGATTAAGGATGTCGAACGGGTAGATTCTGTGTCATCTTCTTCGATTATCCGGTCATGTCCAAAAGGACTAGAAACGGGTGTGTCATCACATGCAATTACAATGGCAGCTTACTTAGACAGCCAATGAATTCCTATATGTGAAAATTTAAATTAGCTACTTGTTTCGCCTTATACGTAAAATGGTTGTAACCAGAAGAAAGATTAGTTTGAAACGCTCGTTTTCAGCAAGGTCATCAACAAGTATCTTTTTAAGAGTGGATATGGTGGATTATTGTAGGTCTTTTGTAAATGCAGTCATCCGCTGTCTATCTTGATGATAGATACGTTATGTGTATTTTCGCTCTATGAGAGGAAGTTGTCACAGTGCTACTCTACGAAGGTCAAGTACGTAATCTTCGTAGCAGATTAGAAATACTTGGTCAAAGTTCTGAGGTCGGCAGTCCCCAACATGTTGGCACTGATGAAAACTTTGAGCGTCAAAGTATTCACAGGTTATCAGAGCATATAGTTCCGTTCGTGACAGGAGATTAATAATATACGCTTACGGGATAGCCAATTCGGTACGGTTGAATAGACTAGGCCGTTTTCTGATCGAGCAAATCCGAGAAAGTTATTGAAAGCTTGGTAAAAGTAGGATAAAGGATAAAAGAGTTCTCGAATGCTTTAAACTTGTGATATTGTCAAGGTCACTTCTCCGTTGCTTGATGATCCCTTAACTACGGGTTTTGAATTTTGATTATCTCATATATTCGTTGTTAACATACAGGAACCTGCATTGAGTACTAGTTATAGCATAATTCCTTAACTACAGGGACTGGTAACTATTTATACACTCTTTCCCAGTACTTAGGTTGGCCATATAAAAGAAGTATCCTTGGAAACTTCGGCCATGGTCTAAATAGTGCGAATACCATTTAACCCTGAAGAGGTTTGGCCCCACTACAGCAAATGATCCCCTGGACTGTCTATTTATCTGTGGGTGTCAAGCACTCCACCAGTAGATAGCCTTCGATCTCTTTGCCAAAAATTAAATAATTTCAACTTGATGCCGCCCATTTGCGAACATCATACGTAATTCTAGGTGATTAGTCTGGATGGCTATCTTTCCTGCATACACGCACTCAGATGCAGACGCACTCAGACCACCAAGAATGCAGAATGCGTAATAGATCCACTTTGATAAATTACTCTGTCATCTTTCACAGAGGGTGAGTAGTTATGGATACAATCCTACTTCTTGCCAGTGTGGGTTGTAGTCAATATAGTTACCTCCCGGCGCTATATACAATCACATTTTTGGACTCGAAAGTCTAGTACCATATCCCATCTGTGTAACTGATGGCTAATCTGGAATTCTTGGTATTTCAGCAATATGCTGAAAATCCAAGGAGAATCGACTAGTACTGAATTCTACAGACTTATCTTCGTAAATATGAATGTCATAAGCTAAACACTAAGTTCTATATACCTTTTCATAGCATTGCAGAAGGTATTTTCTCAAACTCTGCTGCACAACTTCAATCTTACTTGGACCATCATGATCTTTCTCATTATCCAGTCTGGCCACTAAGCCTATATTGCCCTTGGGTAGGTTTTGCCAAATTGTACATTCATAAGAGACAGTCCTTGATACCTTGCAAATTTTCATAATGCATAGGTTTTCTCAGGCCATTCATATTCTATAAAACTAAAAAAATCGCTAAGGGTGCTGTCCATTTACTCAAATTTAGGGTTTATTTTTTTCTAGTTTACCTAGGAAAAATACCAACATTACTACACCTAGAGTATATCATCATTTCGGTAATATATGATGATAATCAAAGAGGTTTAATCTGTACATTTGATATTTAATGTGCAGGTTTTCACGGTTAACATTCTCTGTATAGTTACCTTTTACAGATAATTTATTATTTGCTATCTTTCAATTTATTTCATGATCTCAAACTTTGTATTACACATAATTTATGGGGATTTCCATCCTAGTCTTTCCGGGTGAATCAAGTTTGCAATTATATTTCTTACAATGTTTTCCTTATAATGATACTGAGTACATACTGGAAATGCACCTGTATAACTAGCTGGTTGCGGCCTACTTCACCTTGCTACCCAAGGACAAGAATAACCACCAACCAACTTCCATACCACAATACCACACATATAAGCATGCACATACTATACTCTTAATACTGGGTTATATATTCATACTCATGCTATAAGATTGTACCAATACAGATAATTTGAATAGGTTATGAGCCTGGTACATTATTTGCCATACTAATTACCCTTATATGTATTCCTCTTTCAACAGGAAACAAATTCCTTCCTAAATGACTGATAATCTTTACAAACAAAAATATTTCCGGTAACCTAGAAACAGTTTCAGACGAGAGGAAATATCATTTGCGAACCGATACGCCTTTGGCTAAACATTCTTGTGAAATTGATACAAAAAGGTGTTGGCGATAGTTCCTATTTCTGAGTTTTCAGCTTCATTGAACACAACTTCCTATGCAAGTGCATTTTTTCCTACCTTATCCAGGTGCAAATGCCAAGCCAAGCACAGGTACTTAGCAACCAATGTCAGTTTGCCTTAATCAAGCAAAAATGCCCTCAGCAGACACCAAAGTTTCTTCTCCTCATGTACCTGAAACTCACGGACAAAACCTGAGATCTTATGTCAACAACTACAAACATAGTTGTGGATGCAGTTATAATTTGAGCTCAGTCCCAAAGCTTACTGGCCCTAGAAGAAACTTCATCATCTGGAATGATATGGCAGAATATGTATTTAATTCATATTACTGCAGGTACATTGTAATGGAAAAGGAAACTATGCCGGTGGCTGAAGAGGATTAAGATAGAAACAATAACTCTGAGAGATTAAATAAATGACGTGATAGTTACCAATGGGCCCCTGCCAACTTGCTTGTAATGATTGATCCCTAATGGCTCATTTTGTTGGTCACCCGAAAAACACACCCACCTATCTCCAAAGCGTTTCAATATAAAATTGGTAGAGAAAACACTTCCTTCTTCTTTGAACATCTCAACACTGTCCCACATACCAAGTACAATACCTCTTTACCTATTCCAGACCATATATATAAGTATGATACCCTCTGGAATCGAATGCAAAAGGGTATATCTCCTCGACTGCTGCTGACCGATATGCTTTACCATCTGTATATATATCAGTATTTGAGTCACCAGCAGCCAATGCAGCAATTCTTCATTGCGCCCACCCTGATCCGATAAGTAACAACATATATAATCTCTAATCTAATGAGGACTTACATACGATCATGTCTACTATAAGATGTTGGACATGACACCCTCGGTTAGCCCTGAGGACGACATAGGGTATCAAAGCACCCATGTAAAAGGAAAAAGAAGGGAACCTCACCAGACACCTGCAGCCACATCATAGGAATGTGGCTACTGCAAAAAGCATTACCACCCTGCTGGTGCTGACGGACACTCTTGGAAAGAGTGCAATAAACTCAAGGGCAACAATCTGAAAAAGAATGAAAAGAGAGCTTTTAATGCAGCAAAGATCGGCAAAGATCAAACATCTGAACTGGGTAGTACTTAAAGATTGCTCCTCTCTACAGAAAACATTCTTCACCCACACAACTGGGTAATTGATATAAGTGCAAGCTCACAAATGACAAGCAACCCAGACCTTTTTATAAACTTTGAACCAAGTACAGTAACTGAATAGTTAGGCGATGATTCAGTCATTGAATCCTGTGAATGAAGAATAGTCAAGCTCATAGACAAAACGTCAAATAGTGAAGTAGCACATGTATTCCTTAAACTGGTTCTCATGGTTCAAATGTTGTGTCAAAATACCTTGTTGTAATGATGCGCTATTGTTTCGTAGGGCAATGGTTTTTCCTTGTGTAGGCAAGGTACAAATATGTTTGTATCCAGGGAAAATAAAATAGAAGTTATATGGGGAAAGTTCGACCGGCAAGACATTGTCGTACAATGAGGGAAAGGGGTTACGAACACGTTGACTTACCAGCAGTGTTATGAAGCCCTTGGGCATCCCTCACCCTCCTACCTCAAAAGTACCAACTACTCAGATAATCCAACTATCTCTGAAGTTCTGTAAGACTTAAAGTGTGAAACCTACATTCCACCCAAATCCACAATACACAAACCCGAATCATAAAACCACAGATTTGTAAACTCTGTTAGTTAATCCACTCAGGTCTATGTGTAAAATTCTCACCCCCTACATTAGAAACTGCAGTTACTATATCATCTTTCTTGATGATTGTACATGGTAGACCTGGATTTATCCTGTTAAGGCAAAATCAGATACAGTTAAAGAATTCAACCAATTCAAGAAAGAAAAACACACCTAGGACAACACAACGATATAAACAATTCAGGACCAAAAATGAAGGAGAACATGTCAATAGAAATATGATAACTATGTTTGAAATACATCGTATCATATATGACAAAATACGTACATACTCCACTGAATCTGGTGGGGTTGCCGATCGATGTAATAGGACCATCATCATAACAACACCCTCTATGTTCGCAGTTCTCACACTGTGGTTATCAGCCGAAGCACTTACAACCCAGTATACTTTTGAAACATCCCCCCTAACTCATCCACTGGAAAACCAACACTTTATGAAACTGTCTACAACCAGCAGCCGTTAGCAAACCACTTAATCCCCTATGATACAAAATGATTTGATTAATACCTGAGGAGACCAGAACACCAGGAACAAAGTTACAACCCCAGGCCATAGAAGTATATCTGGTTAGATATAACTCCTCTAGCAACCTATACCGTTTATACATAACTGCACAAAATCTTAGATATGCGTCAGCTCCTCTAGACAACCACGACAATAGTAGCCCTTGATTCTAAGGAACCTGCTGCCACATCAGAGACCTTTGCAACTGTCTACCCAAGTTTGTACTAGACAGAACCAGCACCAGATAAAATTCTACTATAGGAAGTAGTAGATAAACTAATAAACAAAGTACATCCACCTCTACCGCAAGAACATCCGGAAGATCATCAGTGTCCCGAAACCCCAGAAGAACTACCGGAAGCCTCCGCACAAGAAGGACAACAATTAAACAACCCCGAAATAAAGACCATATCTGGCAGAACAACTCCCCTACCACAATACCTTTGTAGAAATGTCAAAGTACCATCTCACAGGGATCCCAAAACATACCCACTCGGAGTAAATATGTAACAGAATCCTACTATGTTTCTACTATTACGACTGACTTGATATTTGTTATTACTTATATGGGTTTATACCTGATAAGCGCTACTATTTGGTTATTCATTCATACTTGGTTATAACTTCTTAACTGGTTATTCTATCCTTGTTTCCCTTATCACTACTACTCCTTGCTTCTACCCATTTGGGTATCGCTATCCCCTTGCTATACCTACTAGATTTGGATAGCATTAGCGATCTCTGGTTCCTTCTTGTTCGGCTTCCGTTACTTGTTTTGTTACCCCATCCTGTCGCTAATAATATTCTTCTTTTCGTAATATGGTTACCTACTCATAGGGCCTCGGTTAGTGTATTTGTTGGACACAATGTTTGCACTTTTGTTTAGTTTTCCTAGCTACAATCTTTTGTATTTAAAGAGCCTGCAATGCCTTAAGGATTCGAACTTTCAAGCCTATCAGGACTGTCATCTTCAATACCAGAAGTTGCAAGGTTACTCAATTAGTTCCATACCTTTACCTTGTCTGTTGAGGCTCTATCCATTGATGCTTCTCCCACTATGCTTATATAGTCTTCAGAGTGCCTATTTGATTGCAGAGATACTGAGAAGTATGTTCGATTTTTTGATCTAGACAGAAGTATAGCTTTGATCGTTGGCAGAGGACTGATCAACCTGTATCTTCCTTGATGATGAAGTACTAGTACACCTCCCTGTTTCCAAGAATGCCTTGAGCGGACTCCTATCAAGACAAGCTCATCCCGGCTAGCAACTATTGCGCTTCCCAGCGATAACTGAAGTCCTTCACTAGAGGATCAGTAGGATCCTCCTCCGGACCTAAAATTTAACCATCAGTACCCGTACCTACACCACGATATGAGAATTCTGAACTATCTCTAGTCTGTAGTAATAGAGGCGAAGAAGAGGACCAACACCATGTTCAAGTCCAATAATATGTCCCAGAATAGCTACACCAAGAAGTCCAATCCAAGAGAAAACCAAGGTCACAATCAGATTCAGATACCAGTCCACAGAACAGTCCGGACCACCACCAGCTGATTCGCAACCTAGACCACCATGTCTACTAAGAGAACTACGTGAAACAAGCCACTCACTTGACGATTTACTAAGTCTGCCAAGACCACCTAGTCTACTTAGTCCACCTAGTCATTCAAACCCTGCACCTATCCCCTGGTCTGTCCCACCCTAGGGAAATACCTCCCACAAATTGTAAGAACAATTTATAACTACAAGAGAAGGAAAATATCGCAACCCATTGAGAATCAACTCCTGGTCCAACCCAGCCTATTGATACATTGGTAGGTTTAGTATAACTGATTATGCCACTGAAGCCCTGCAATACACTGGAGACTATTGCAGGAGAGAAAGTCCTTGTTAAATTCACTCAATATAAAGTATCCAAAGGACACCACACAGTCCCTAGACTTGTACCATAATTCAAAGCCTACTTCCCCTGATCCTCATCTACGGATACCATCTATGAACAGTGGCTACAAGTCAAGATAACTCCCCACTGTAAAACAGCCCTGATTAGCCCTACTGTAATCGGTCTTGAAACCTTGATAGACAGTCTTACCCCTGGAACAATTTTGCACTATTCAGCAAAGTAGAGACTGATAGATGCCATGGATATCAAACTCAAGCCAAAAATGAAACCACTATTCACTTCAGGTCCCTCCTTTAACCACCTAGTGGAGATAGCGGAAAAGCAAAATGCTATTACCAACCTCCATAGGACTCTGTGAATATCGTTAAGAAAATGCAACCTCTAATCCAGTTTCCCAACAAGCACCCAGGCGCCCTCAGCATAGTGCCCAGCGAAATCAACCAAGTTTGTCTCCCAATACCTGCCATCACTGTTAATGATCCCAGGCTCAGAAGGATCGACACAGTGGAGACAAGAACTGATACTATTGTGGAAAGCCTGGAAACTACTATCATAACTACAATGAGAAGAAGAGGCATAGGAGCACTCAGCAGCGAGGTAATTGAGGCCATGGCGAATCTAGGAGACCCTAGAATGTTAGAAGAATATATCCCACCCTGGACGACAATCCCTATGTCAAAGAATTGGTTACACTTTCCACTAACGATACAGGACCTATTGGGATCCAATCCCAAGCGCTCGTAGCATACATCAGAGTCAATGGCAACAAAGCAAAGGCACTATTCAATACAGGAACCACATAAGACAACTTGATATCAGTGAAGTTTGTCACTACCAACTAAATATGTACCAGAGACCTTGTGACTCCTATAATTCTCAAGATAGCCCTTAAAAGTTCATGCTCAGCAATCAACTATGGGGTAAGGGGGGTCTTCCAGATTGACAAAGAGAGTGGCGATATCCTAGAAGCCCTAGTCCATTCTCTGGACAACTAGGATATCTTCCTAGGAATACATTACCTTACCACCCACTATGCTATAATAGATTGGAGAAAATCTATTATCATCTTACTTGAAAAGGGAAATACCTTGACCTGCATGGAAGCAACAGATGTACCATTTTCAGCAATGAATGAAGCAGATGCCCCTCACTTTATTTCCAGGTTCCCTGGAGTATTCTGTGTCAAGAAGGCAGAGGAATTAACACCATTTCGAGACGTCAACCACCACATCTAGCTGTAAGATACAATTTCGTACCATAATCCGAGATTCTTCACCTTCCCTAACAAGATTATTCCAGCATACCGAGCATTAATAAAAGACTGGAAAGACAAGGGAATAATTAACTCAAGCTAGGTTCACAACCCAGTCAACATATTCCCAAAGTTGAACCCCAATGGCGAAACCAGACTAATTGCAGAGTTTGTACCTGGGACCGATATTACTATCAAGGACCAGGGAGGGATTCCCTACTAAGCTATGATACTCAGAACTGTTGCCAGAGCAAATTTCAGATCCCCTATAGACCTAGCAAATACGTATTTCCAAATTCGAGTACTCCTTAGTCATGAGTAATACAACAACATCAAGATACCCTTCTGATCCTTTGCATATAGAGTAATGCTGCAAGGAGATTCCAATGCCCCTCCAACAGCTATCACAGTGACCCAGTTTCTAGTATATGGATTTATTTGAAAATTGTTTTAGGCATATATAGATAAAATTGCCATCTACTCAGAAACCGTTGATGACCATTTTACGCACATTAGTGCAGTCTTAGGAAAACGACAGAACAACCATATGATAGCATCGCCAGCAAAATGCAAACTTCGACACCTAGCTAGAAGTCCTAGGAGATGTTGAGGATGAGGGGGAATTACTGCACACACAGAAAAAGGTTCGCTCGATTCAAGACTGGACTACATCAAAATCGAAAAAAGATGTTCCGATGTTTATTGAAGTTGTCATATATGCTGTACAATTCCTACTACACCTTGCACCCACAATTGCCGCCCTCTCGAATATCATTTCGTAAGAATTGTTTGAAAGGCGACCACTGCATGACGATTCATGCAAACAGGTTAAGTGTCTGGCTAAAGATACAAATCTGCTCTACCATATCTCATATGAGATATCAGCTGATATAATATACCTCATCACTGACACTTCTAAGGTTGGATCCGCAGCATGGGTTAGCCAAAGATCCTTCTATGACAAGTATACCCAGATGCATTTCACAGCAGAAAGTTTGCAACAAGTCAGCTGCACTACCCTGTTCATGAATTGTAACCTTTGGTGATTGTGAATGGCATTCAGGTATTCTATCGTATTCTATATAGCACCAAGTTCACAGTTGTATCTGACAACAAGGCACTATCATTTACCTGCAAGCAGACTGACCTAGATTACAGGCAGACAAGATGGCGCATTTTACTGCAATCTTATGATTTTGATATCCTACACAGACCTGGCAAAGACATTGATCTTGCTAATAATCTATCAAGGATCTTTGAAGACACCTCAGCTGAAGAACACTAAATACCCGTAGACCCTCTTGAGAAAAAAATATATAATGATACCACTCCACCAAGGACAGTGTTTCAAGACATTACATTAACATCGCCCATCCCCAAGACCCCTCCTCTACCCTTATTCTTTCAGTGCCCTCACCTATTCTTACCCTGAACACCACACAATATGGAATTCATATAGTGGTACCTGCACCAACTCTTCCAGCTTCTGAGAATCAAGTCACCACTCTGCTACAATTGTACAAGCTATACATAAAGCGGTAGATACTGTTGAGCTTGCAACCAACACTAGTCAAGGTTGTGAAATCGTCGAGACCTCCTCCTATCTCCGCAACCTTCAAGCGCCTTCCCAAGGATCCCTACTTGTTGAGCAAGCTAAAGCTAAACTGTCTGGACTTGCGGCGACAATTGACAATTCTCCAGGAGATATGGCGCAATCTCTGCATCCAGATGCTATCATCAACTGCTTGAAATAAATCCATGATGCAATTATCCAACTGGAATGCTTTGCAGTCCCCAACTCTAGAAATATCGCCCCCTACAGCCGACATATTAAACCTGACACTCAGCCACCCCCAGTCCCTCCTCAACCCCGAGTCAATGAATTGGACTGGTTTCTTGAATCTAATATACACTGGGCCATGCACTGGATGCCAGTGTCTGGGACGAATATTAAACCCACATGAATGGTAAGAATACTGGATAATTTCCCACAGGATCTTGCAATATTCCCGGACCCTTATTTGTATACTCTTCCTCCAACTTTGTCTCCCCTCATCATCCCCAGCGCTTAGCACAACAGAGATGTGCTATTCCTCCTCCCCTGCACAATTATGAATGCTACCCAGTCTTTCATACAGTTGTGGATAAGGGAAAATAACCAGATATACTTGAGATCGACTAAGCATGGGATCTACCTACCCTAGAGGCAGCAGTTGATTATGAGGCCTGCATCTTTGATCAGCCCTCTTCACAGCTCGACCTTCGCCCTATTTTGCTTAACAACTGTATGAAAGGAAATTGGTAATACTGTATTCAAAATGCTACCTGTAATTACACTTTCCTAGAGGGAGTTATCAAGACTATCGAGTACCCTGACTGGCTCTTATATGCTTGAATACTCTCAGAAAGGGGAAGGATGATAACTGTGACTGCCCTTATATCCTTTATCAAGCAAGTTATAAAGGCGCTAACATCAGAGGGGAAATTTGGAACATTACCCAAGAACATATAGCACATATGGGTTGGCGAAAATGTTTAGAATATGCTTCAGACACTTCTACTTGCTTTCCATGAGGAACGATCTTAAAGACTATCTCTGCAGATGTCACCTATGTCAGCCAAGCAAGCAACCAACCCCTTTTCTGGAAAGATCAGTCACCCCCCCTGGCTGTTCCCACACAGCTATTCTCATCTCTTGCAATTGGCTTTGCGGGACCTGTCTCTAGTCATTCCAAACTGGAACTCATCTTGGTTGTCTTGGATCGATTCAGGAGCTTTACCTACCACATACTAGTTTGCAAGATCTGACAGCTGTCGAAACAAAACACATGCTCCTTGAACCGGTCTTCTCCATTCATAGATTCACAATCTTCCTAGTCTCTGACAGATACCCCGAGTTTACCTCCACCTTTTGGGCACAGCTTATTGCGACTCTCAAGGTTGATCTCAAGATGCCTAAAGCTTACCATCAGTAAACCAATGGAGTGACTGTGTGTAGAATCAAAACTGGTTATCAATACCTTAGAAACTAGATTAACCTTAAAGGAACCAAGTGGGTTCACCATATACCTTATGTCCAAACTGCAATCAATTCAGCACCTAGTGATAGCAGAGAACTCTCCCACTTTGAAATCACCTTTGGCAGACTACCAAACCTCCTCCCCAGAACCAGAGTTCTCCCCACCGCTGTACAAGTAGAAGACGAGATTGCTTCACCGATAATGATAATCAACAACTTGTAACAGATGCAGTCAAGAGGTCCTAAGTACACCAAACAACTTCCAGTGAAAAGAGAAGAAAGGACTAACACTCAATTATCCCTAACGAAACTGTAGTTATCATCAACTCGGCACCGTATATCTATAAGTTTGGACGTAACTACAAGCTTGTTGGCCCATGGTTAGGACCCTGCTCCGTGAGCAAAGGGCCAGACAGAAACAATAACTACAAACGGCTTCTTACCCATGTGATGATGGGAATCCACCCATGGATCCATCAGTCCCTTCTTCGGATTTACCTCATATAAACCTCTTGACCTTCCGTGGAACACCCGCACCCATATCCAAAGAGCCTCTCACCATCAATGCTGCTAGATCAGAGGAATATACAAGCGAAAAGATACTCAAAGAACAAATCTATTTTACCAAGAGACAGATCTTGATACTCAGGAAATGCAATGAGAAAAGCGGAGCAACATGGGAACATCTCTACAACCTAGAAGGCGCCAGCACGCTGAACCGATCCTACTATTTCGATACCTATAATGATTCTATACCTTTCAGACTCCTTTGTTCCCATGGCGAGATTTTAGCTTCCATACACTCTAAAAACCCGACTATGCCCTGCTCTCACCCATGGTTGACCCTGACAGATATTGAAAACCTTTTCAAGATTTACAAGCCTCAAAATCATATAGTAGTACGATACTCACCTTCTTGGATGAATCTGAGACGGAAAGCTTACTGGTTCTGGGTGTTATTGGTGGAACTATGTAGCTATTGGAGGTGCAAACTCCTGATACCAGTGATAGATTTATCTTTGCTGATTTTGTTATCAATTTTTGGAAATTGAGGAATGCTGGAATGGCGGGTTGGTCATTAAGCCCTTTAGGATATTCCTTATTGTTTTATTTGTTTTTATTTCTTAAAAGGGGACTGTAATGGAATCCTACTATGTTTCTACTATTACTACTGCCTTGATGTTAGTTATTAATTAATTGAGTTTATACTTGAGAAGCGCTACCATTTGGTTGTCCCTTCCTACTTGATCATGATTTTCTAACTAAATATTCCTTCCTTCTTTCGCTGCTGATTACCACCACCTTACTTCTACCCATCTGAGTATCTCAATCTTCCTGCTAAACCTACTGGATTTGTATTGTATTACCGATCGTTTGTTTCTACTTCTTTGGAATCTAGTACTAGTTTTGTTAGCTCTATTCGGTCGCTTCTAACCATCTGTTTTGGGAATATGGTTAACTTGTCATGCTGCCTCTGTTAGCATGTTTGTTGGGCAGGATGTTGGCACTTTTGTTAAGATTTCCTAGCTGAAATCTTTTCTATTTAAAGAGCCAGCAATTCCTTACGGATTCGGACTCACAAGCCTCACAGGACTATCATCGTTAATACCATGAGTTAAACACACTCTATTAATTCCATACCTTTTACCTGGTGTATTGAAAACCTTTCCATCGACAATTCTCCCCCTAACCTAATAGTATCTTCAGGAGTACCTTTGGGATTCTCCAGTTACTTGGAAGTACGTTACACTTTCGATGCAGTTTTTGGAGATTGATCAGTCTGCTACCTCCTTGCAATATGCACTAAAATTAAATAGGAATCACTGTACTTCGATATCAAATCAGCCGTCCTTCATGGTGGGTTGAAAGTATAAGTCAATATGAGAACCTTAAGTTCGTTTGGTAATGGATACAAAGTATGGCGACTTAACTGCTGGCTCTATTGACTTAACCAATCAGCGAATGAATAGTATTCTCGCCTCGCTATATACTTAAATCCAAAGGCTATGCGACACCTGCTCTTGAGGCATACATGTTCGTTCAGTTTAAAAACGGTATATACCTATCAGTTTCTGTTGAAGACATTATTATGTTATCGGCCACCCCCCCCTCATACTACTTCTCTCATATAAGACCTGCGAAAGGTATTTGAGATTACAGACCTAGGGTAAGCTACCTTCCTACCTGGCCTACTCACATACTATACAACATTTGGGATTCATCTAACCCCAAAACCATACAGCAAGTCAATCTGTGAATGATATGGTATGGAAAACTCACAGCCCTTTCTCTTCACCCTTACCCAAAGGCATTCAACTACTGAAAGGGACTGTGGATGATCAAATACCCCACATATCCATATACCCATCAATAATAGGATTGCTTATATACCTGAGGACTAGTACCAGATCTGATCTAGCATATAAAATATCCCTTTTTAGTCAATTTTCTTCTTGCCTGCCAGAAATCCACATGAAGGCCGGTAAAAAGGTCCTTTAGTACATACACAGTACAAAAGACATCAGACGGTTCTACCCTTGTACCTATACATATGCTAGGAACACCTATGTGGAGGTGGACATTGCAGCATTTCTTGATACCAACTGCTCCTGTTCTGGGTATGTTAAACCTTTTATCAATACCAGTGTATCTTGGCAGTCAAAGAAATAACTATAGCTAGCAACCTCTACTACAGAAGTGGAATATGTAGCTATGTCCCTAGCAGCAAGGCAAATCTAATGGTACATCAAAGGTCTTACTGATATCAAGCTTTCAACACCAATCGCTTTACATGCCAATAATATGTGCGTTAATTTTCTGGCAACCAACCTCAACATAACGAGCCAACAAAATAAAACGATATACATTGTGATATGAAAAGATAAGAGATCGATAATGCTTCTAGCACACTACTGA
This sequence comes from Tuber calosporum, assembly GCA_003316355.1. NCBI lineage: Eukaryota > Fungi > Ascomycota > Pezizomycetes > Pezizales > Tuberaceae > Tuber > Tuber calosporum. The sequence continues at coordinate 134,727 of QFET01000563.1, read as the reverse complement.
AGGTTGCATTATCATGAAACCTTGTCGATATTTGTAACCAGGTACTGGAGAAACCAGTACATGAATGGATAAAGAGATTATTGAGCTGTAGATAAAGAGGGCCAGTGTTGAAATTCTTCAATTCGTTTTATAAGTATATTTCCTATGGTAATTTTGTAAATGTCTCTACTTGGTTGTTTCTGGTTTACTAAGGAAAACTAGGGAGACTACTAGAGCTAGATTATAACAGACTTTTCAGTTATATTTCATGATAATGATTGAGGTTTAATGTGTGCATTTCTTATAATATATGCGGGATTTCTCAGTTAACTCACCATGTATAGTGACCTTGTACTGGTCATGGATCATTTTTTATCTTTCAGGTTTTTTCATGCACACCATGTCATATTGAGCAAATTTTATTGTCATTTTGTTACAAACCTATCCTTAGTCTGCCGGACAAGGCACACTATCTTCTTTAACAGCAACAGGTAACGATACGTACCGATCGTCTTACCGTTCTTCAGGTCTCGTAGCCTTATGTCGCATAGGGAACGCAGAGTCCTTCCACTCCTAGCCCGTGCGACTGCTTCTTAGCGATACGTTCCTCGACTCACCTTTCGGTTGGTGATATAAACGGATGGTCGTAATAAGAGTAAAGTATAGATTGAACTCTTAGGTAAAATATAATATAGGAGGTAACTTAGGTGGTTGCGTGAAGAGCTAGCTATCTATGTCCGTGACCCTCCTTATATAGGTGCTCTTCCCACAACCCTAACCCTGGTGACTTAACTATGAGTCACCTCCTTACTATGACTGCCGTGTGAGTCATAGTATAACAAACATCCTATGACTCACCATCCGAGTCATAGTATACAATCCCCATAGTATTCAATTTCCATAAAAGGTCATGTGCGCTAATAGCGTCACATGCGTGAAATCCCTGACTCATACTTGTAGTCAGGTGCGAAAGTCATAACATCATATGACCTCACAATTGTGAGTCATGAAACCATAAAGGTAAATCAAATCAAACACCATATTCATAAATGATCTCACAAATCGTGAGTCATGTGATATATTCCATCTTGCTAAGTCACGATTTGTGACAATAGCTCCTCTCTCCCCTGAGCTTGAGTCCCATCTAGCTATTCACCAAGTTTCATTACTTGGTTCCCAAATCTTCTCGCATCGCGACGGAACTTCTGTAAAATCTGTTCCGTTGTGCGTAACTGCTTCCTGACCATCTCCAATTTCAGGTCTACCACCTCGATAATTCCTTTTTGGTGCGTAATGGTGGCTTGTTACGCTTCGATTGTCTCCTCCTGGAGTCTAATCGTTCCTTGGGCCTCATCCAGTTGGATTTCTAAACCCGAAGTTTTTCTTGAGAGGTATTCGATATCTGCCTGCGTGTGTTGGCTTTCGGTATCATTGTTTCGGGTTTCCTCGCCCCTCTCCAAACGTCCCCTCCTGGATTCCGTGCGCTGAGCATCCTTCCTGCTCAGTTCTTCTCTTTTACCCCACGCCATGTGGTGGTATCCCGCCCGGAGCTTCGCATCCCGGTGGGCTCGACAATTATTTCGGTAGCATTCCTCCCATCTCGTTTCTGCATGAGGTTGTTTTGGCCATTGACTGGCCCCTTCCTTGTCTACTCCATGGACATTGCAATGCTCGTCATAGCATGCCATCCAGCTTATCGCGTTGTGTTCAGATGCCCTTTGCCGGTCCACTACCGTCGCATAGCCTGGGCTAGTTGGAGTGATTTCTCGCATTGGGTCTCCTCAACCATAGTTCGATGCTTCTTGTTTGATTTCTTCCCAGCCTTGGTTTATCTGGGTATCGTTCGTGGAAGTGTTTGATTGCATTTTCCGCGTGTTCGAAGTTTTCCGCTGGGGACCAAACTTTATAGTGATCAGGAGAGTATCCTGTCCACTTCGCTCGATATTGGAGTCTTCCGTGATGTAGTCGTGAATCGACTATTTCTTCTAGTTCGTATACTGTTACGCCTTCGATTTCGATTTGTGGTGCTGGTGACTGGATCTGTGATGTGAATCTTTGGTCTTGGTAGGGTTCGAGAAGGGAGATGTGGATGGTGTTGTGTATTCTCATCGATGGGGGAAAGTCCAGCTTATATGCACTGTTCCCCACTCTTGCCAAGATCTTGAAGGGCCCCATCTTTCTGTAATCGAGTTTCTTGCATGGTCTTGTGGTCCTTACATTCCTTGGTAGGAACTATACCATATCTCCTGATTTCAAATTTGGATCGGGTTTTCTGTGTTGATCGTAATTTTCTTTCTGTCGAAGTTGTGCAGCGACCATTTCCTCATGTATGGTATAGTGCCATTGGTTCATTTCGTTCGCAGGAATCTTCCGATCCGGTATCAGATGACCACTAGTGTCATGTTTCGGGTGCAGTCCGTAGTTTGCAAAAAAGGGTGTTTTCTTAATTGTTTCTTGTTGTCTGTTATTGTTTGCGAACTCCGCAAAAGGATATAGTTCGTTCCAATTATCCTGTGGATAATTGACGTATGCCCTCAGGTATTGTTCCAGGATGGCATTGGTTCTTTCTGTCTGTCCATCCGTTTGTGGATGGTAAGCCATGCTCAGTTTTCTTTCGATTCCCAACCTCAGGGCAGTTTCCTTCAATAGGTCCGTGGTGAACAGTGTCCCCCTATTGGTGATGATATCTTGCGGTAGTCCGTGTAACCGAAAGACTTCCTTTGTAAAGGTTTGCGCGAATTGTTTTGTTGTCATATCTTTCCTGCATGCAACAAAATGACTCATTTTTGTCAGTCTGTCGATGACTACCAGGATGGCCTCATAGCCGTTAGATTCTGGTAGATCTGTGATAAAATCCATTGAAATCGAGTTCCATGGCTCATCGGGTGCTTAGTTTGATTGTAGTTGACCATACGGAGCATGTCGGGATGATTTCGTTCTTTAACAAATGTCGCAGTTCTTGACATATTTCTTGTTTGTTTCCCGCATTCCGGGCCAGTAGTAACTGCGACTGATGAGTTCCGTGGTCTTTGCTCTCCCTCCATGTCCTGCTTGTAAAATGTGGTGATTCTTTCTGATAAGTTCTGTCCTTATCTTCTCCTCTTCTGGTACCCAAATCTTGTTCTTATACCATAGGCAGTTATCCTTTCATTGGCATAGCCCCAAGGCTACATCCGGCATTTCTTTTGTTCCTTGTTCGAGTGCTTTCCTTATCTCCTGTGTGTGTTGGTCCTTCCCGCTCTGTGCCTTAAGAGTTCTCATCTCTTCTCCGGGAAAGCTAACCGTATCCATTTCTTGTATCCTTATCTCCTCAAAGAATTTTTCTTGTGGTAATAGGATCCTGTGTTTCTGTTTGATCCTGTCGTCATCTTCTTCTGGTGCATCTTGACTTCTTCTTGTCAATGCGTCTGGCTTGCCGCTTTCCTTTCCTGGCCGATATTCGATTCGTATATTGTATTGGCTTAACTTCTCGCTCCACCAGATCTGTCGTTCATTGAGATCTTTTGTTGTCGTGAAAGGGACCAGATTCTTATGGTCAGTGAGGATCCTTGTCTTGTGATGGCTTCCCAACACATATCTTCTCCATTCCTTAAGTGCCTGTACTATGGCCAAGAGTTCTTTGTCGTGAATATCGTAGTTGCATTCCGCATTCGTCATTGTCTTTGATCGGAATGCCACAGGTCGCCATTTCTCGTCTACACACTGTTGCGATAGAATTCCTGTACAGACATACTTCGATGCATCTGTTTCAATCATAATCGGTCTTTCCGGATTGTAATGGGTGAGTACAGGTGCAGACATTATTTTTTGTCTCATCGTATCGAATGACTCGCTTTCTGCTGTACCCACTCCCATTTTGCATTTTTCTTTGTCAGATTGTATAGAGGTTTTGCTGTCCTGCTAAACCCCACAATGAATCTTCGGTAAAAGTTGCAGAATCCCATGAATCTTTAGATATCGGTTTTGTTCTTCAGAATTGCCTATTCCCATATGGCTGCCGTCTTGATAGGATCCATCTGGACCCCTTCTTGGTCAATAATAAATCCTAAGTATTCCACTTCTGTCTTGTGGAATTCGCACTTAGTTGGCTTGATTCTCATTCCTGATTTTCCAATCTCTTCAAGGATTTTTCTAAAGTCTTTCTGGTACTGCTCCACTGTTTCTGAGTACTCCAGTACGTCGTCCAAATATACTATGCAGCATATGTCCAATAATCGGTGTAACGTTTGATTGATCCATCTCTGGAAAGTCGCCGGTACATTGGTCAAGCCGAATGGCATTCCCAAGTATTCGTAGGTACCGTATCGTGTCGCGAATGTAGTTTTCCATTCGTCTCCTTTCTTGATCCGCACGTTGTAGTATGCATCTTTAATATACAGCTTAGTAAAGTATCGGGCGCTATTTAGCCTATCCAAGGCTTCGCGAATGAGTGGCAGAGGGTACGGGTCTTTTTTCATGACTTCATTAAGTCCTCGGTATACCACGCATAGTCGTAATTTTCCGTCCTTCTTCTTGACGAAAAGGATTGGTTCTCCTGTTTCCGCGAAGGATTCTCGTATCCATCCCCGTTCCAGATTCTGTTTCAAATAGCTTCTCAATTCTTCCAATTCCGCCGCTCCTAGTGGATACAACCGTTTTGCTGGGATTGTCTTTCCCTTTTCAAGGTTAATCTCGTGGTCTACTGCTTTTCTGTAGGGCGGTAACGTGGTTTTTTCTTTCTCTTCGAAGAGATCCAGGTATTGGTGATATACCTCTGTTATCATTTGTTCCAAGGGTTCTTTGCCTTGATACTTTTTGGCCTTAATAGCCAGCTCGGATCTGACATTCATTGCCTTCAAATCGGACTGACCGTCCTCCTGGTTCCACTTGAGAATGCCTGTGATCTCTCCTCTTCTGTAGAAGTTCCCAAAGGCTTGTGCCGAGATCTCGCAGATCTCTATTCGTTTCCGGTCCTTTTCTGTTTCTTCCCGGGTACCGTCTTATTCGTTTCTGTCCCGGTCTCTTTGGTGGTCCGTACTTCCGAATCCTTTGTCTTCTCGTTCAGTCTTTGCAAGTACTTCGACTTCCTTGCATTCCCCGTCCTGGTATCTTTCACATATCAGTTGTGCTATCCTGTCACCGGCATTGACTGTATAGTCTGTCCCCGAGATTGACCATTACTACCTTCAGTTCACTGGTATAATCCGCATCTATTACACCCGCGTTGGTTGTGAGCCTGTTCTTGAATGCTAACCCGCTTCGTGGTGCAATGCGCCCATAAGTGCCCTGTGGTAATCCGATGGCTATTCCGGTTCGGATTACCTCTTGCCCTTGGGCTCGTATCCTTGCTCTTTCGCTAGCGTACAGGTCGTGTCCTGCCGCCCTCAGTGAGCCTCTCGTAGGCATCGTTGCCTCTTTAGTCAACCTTTTGACTAGGATCTGTTTATCCGTTTTTGCCTGTACCGTTGAGAACTTCATATCTAAGTTCTCCTCCAAGGCTTCCGCTTCTGAGACTGTAATGACCCTCGGTGACTCTTTTAAACACCAGGTCCTGCATCTCTCACTATCAAATGTGATGGTCCTCTTTCCCCAATCAATTGCAGGGCTATGTTCTCTCAACCATGGGATTCCAAGAAGTGCTTCATGGTTTTGTAAATTTGCCACTTGGAAGGTAATCATTTCCCTACGGCTACCAATGTCCATAGGTACTGTCGTCGTATGAGTAAGTGGACCCATCACGCTGAGTCTGCCGTCCGCCAGGTAAATTTCTCGTTGTTGTTTGGCTTTCGCTATATGCATGCCGTACTTTTCGCATACCTCCTGATCAATAAAGTCCTCAGTCGCTCCTGAGTTAATCATTGCGTTGATGCTGAAAATCTTGTATCTGCCATGTAGTCGCATTTTTACCATGACATGGTCGTTTTTGTGTTCCTGTGATTCCGTCTTGTTTAGAGCCGCGTAGATGTTTCGTATCTCGATGGGTTTCTTTTCCCCTTGTCCCTCAGACCATCGCTTACTGGGGACCGTTGTCTTTTTCCTCTTCATTCTTTTCAATTTCGAGATCCATTTCGCGGATTGCTGTTCTTTGTTTCTATCGTTGGTTCTGAACCCTACTGACTGTCTTCGCCGGGTATTCTTTTTCGTCTTTTGGGTTGGTGCAGTGTCTCATCATGTGTCCTGGCTTCGCACATGCCATACACAGATTGTTGTTTCTTCTCCTCAAGTATTCGGTCTTGGATATGTTAAGAGCTTGTCTTCGCCTAGTCGCATCTAGGTCCATTGGATCTCCCCGAGACTCCTGTATTCGTTGGGTCTTGAAGGTGGCGTCGTAGTTTCTGGAGTTGTCATATGTTTTGGTCCTTGTCCTTCCTTGCACGTGTTTGATAACGTCCAAGCGGTTTTCTTGATTAATGACCAATACCGACATTTCTTCAGTCGTCGTGAAGTCTTGAGCCCTCATGGCCCCGGCGTTCTGAATTTCTTCGTGTAAGCCCCTGAGGAAAGGTCTTCCCAAGGTTGCTTCGTCGTATTCTGCTTCTGTTGCCAATAGTCGTAACTCGTTCCAGAAATCAGTCACATTCCGGCTTCCTTGCTTGATTTTCTCGATTTTATTTCTTGCCGTTTCCCTAGCATCCACGTCGCCGAATTGGATGCGTAGAGTGGCTTGAAATTCTGCCCTGTTATTCCATGTGGCTGGGGTCTTTCTTTCCACATATGGAGTGATCCATTTGCCTGCTGATTCCCTCAGTAGGGATTTGGCGAAGTCCACTTATAATCCGTCTTCATTTTCTCCCCATCCTAGTGCTGTGTAGTACATTGCGAGTTGGACTAGCCATGCTCGCAGTTTGGTACGGTCTCCTGTAAACGAATCCGGGGTTTTGATTTTTAGTCTCCGCACCGTCAGTTCCTGTCGATTTTCCTGAACCGTTCGGATCAACTCCCGGAGTTGTTCTCTCGTGAGAGTTATCGTATCTGCTGGTCCTGCTACCCCCGACATTCTGTGTATTGGGCATGCTCCTGAGCTTACTGACCCTGATCTTGATCTTGCTTCCGGGGTAACCGGGCTCAGAGGTCTTGGTGATCCTTCTCGCGATATCTCGCTTAAGGCTTGTACAAGTTCTACTTGTAGTCCCAAGAAGGTCTGTTGATCGTTGAAGTCTGGTACTTCTGTATCTGTAATGTGAATGGGTTTTGTATTTGTTAAGTGTCGCAAAAGACGCAACCAAATGTTACAAACTTATCCTTAGTCAGCCGGAGAAGGCACACTATCTTCTTTAACAGCAACAGGTAACGATACGTACCGCTCGTCTTACCGTTCTTCAGGTCTCGTAGCCTTATGTCGCCAAGGGAACACGGAGTCCTTCCACTCCTAGCCCGTGTAACTGCTTCTTAGCGATACGTTCCTCGAATCACCTTTCGGTTGGTGATGTAAACGGATGGTCGTAATAAGATTAAAGTATAGATTGAACTAATAGGTAAAATATAATATAGGAAGTAACTTAGGTGGTTGCGTGAAGAGCTAGCTATCTGTGTCCGTGACCCTCCTTATATAGGTGCTCTTCCCATAACCCTAACCCTGGTGACTTTACTATGAGTCACCTCCGTACTATGACTGTCGTGTGAGTCATAGTATAACAAACATCCTATGACTCACATCCGAGTCATAGTATACAATCCCCATAGTATTCAATTTGCATAAAAGGTCATGTGCACTAATCGCATCACACGCGTGAAACCCATGACTCATACTTGTAATCAGGTGCGAAAGTCATAACATCATATGACCTCACAATTGTGAGTCATGAAACCATAAACGTAAATCAAATTAAACATCATAATCATAAATGATCTCACAAATCGTGAGTCATGTGAAATATTCCATCTTGCTAAGTCACGATTTGTGACACATTTCCACGGTGGTCTTTCAGGTTCAAAGATGATTGCACTCATGTTTTCTTACAATGTTTTCCATATATTGATTATGAGTACATGGAGGATACGCACCAGTATAAATAGCTGGTTGCTGCCTAGGTTATTTAGTTAATTGAGGACTTGAATCTCTACCAATCTACCTCATCATACAATTCTCCTCCCTCAAATATGCACATAGTAGACTGTTAAATTTAACCGGTATTGGTTACCATGGTTAGCTCTGACTAGGCTAACTGAAACAACAGTGGCTAGTAAGTAGGTAGTTTGTTCTATGATTAGTTTCAAGTATCGTTTGATACTTAGTTTGTTTAATGTTGGGTTTCATGTATTTGGCTAATACTCAGTAGTTTTTGGTTTGATTTATGTATTGGGATAATACATATTTTGTTTGCTGTATTATTTAAGAGAATGAGGCCTTAGTTTCAGTGGAGGACTTTGCCAGTGGAGCTTGGTTATATTTTTTAATTAGAAATCAAAGGTAAGGATATGAGAGGCTTTGGTAAAGCGAGATCATGTATTTAAGACTGCACCTAGGGAGCTTAGATAGGGTAGATTTCGACAAACAGAGATTTCAATATACTTAGTTGAGCAGTTACATCTTTTCACTACACACACAAACACAGGATATAAGTCTATGACTTAGGGAAGCTGGCGATATAGTAATCGACAGCGGTCAAACAACTTTTTGAGATCTCTTCTAATAATACTTACTTAAAGTTGTAGCAGTTTGGGTTCTGAGTTACAATCGTTTTACCTTACCAAGACAGATTCCTCCTGGTGCCTGATACACCTAGCGAGGTATTACATTTTTTTGACTACAACAAGTAGTTGAGTTAGAACCAGGCAGAGGTTAGGAAATCTCAGGCTAGCAAGCAATTGGCCAGGATAGGTGAAGAGCAACTTCAGACGAGACCAGGTTTGCAGATCCTGCAACAGGAATTTACCAAAAGCAAAGTAGTCAGAGCACCAAAGGTGAATAATCAATGGCATCCAAACTGAAAGCACTTGATGGAGGAAGACAGTTATCATGAGACTAAGCAAAGCAACTGCTACGGGAATCAGCTAAAGAACTAGCAATCCAGAAAGCAAGAACTCTAGTAGAATTTCCCAGTAGTTAAAGTGATTGAAGGGGAAGCAAGCAGCGGCACCCAAGGATGATCCATGGAGCAGATAAGAGAGCTCCAATACCTTTAGCAATTCAAACGACATGTCGAATCCAAGGCCTCGTAATGCGGTAGTGGCTAGAGAGCCATCACCAGCAACGACAGCAATGCTTAGCATCAAGGTTCCAATACCAAAGATATTCAGTAGTGAAGGAGAATATTTAAGCCAGAAGTGTTCCATCATTCGTACCAATCAGTCCAGTTATACCTATGACTACCGGGAGTAATCAGCACAACAGATGGAGCAGTAAACTATAGAATACCGTACACAGAAGGGATAGCTCAGGAAGCAGCCTTCCAGGCAGCAGAAAACTATGGCCAAGACATAACCAGATATTAACCAATCGACTGGTTAATGGAACGAGTCCAGTTATTCTGGCAGAAGGATAATCTTTACCAATGATTCCATGAAATTGTACAAGTCAAGAACGCAAAGACACTCCCCATCAGCACTGTAGCTACCCTGACGTTGATGTACCCATCATGATTACCAGAAGGCACCGTTTCATAATATTCCTTCCTCCAAAGGGTGTTACAATGCATGCCCACGAGGCTAACGTGAGATGTTGAAACAGGTTAATATTGTAGCGAAACAATGCTAACTACGAAAGCCTAGGCTGTGATAGTCCTTGCAATCCTCCACAATACAGGAGCCTATGAAAAGGATAAGCAGAAGGATAGATACAATAAGGACTGATGGACCGATAGCTGTGATGACATGGTGGATCCCGCGATCCAGCGCAGAGGTGGACTTCCAAGCTAGGTATAACCGTACCAGACCTACCGTGAGGCGAGCTCGTGCGAAGACTGGAGCAAAGTGTGCGATAGGAAAGCTAGGTAACAACTGTGATTGATTGATTGATTTATGATAGAAAAATATCAGAGGAAAGGATCGCAGCTTGGAATAAGTACAGTTTGTATCGGTCCTGCACAAACACCTGATAACCCAGTCACCCTGGTGGTGATAGCTCCACTCTCATCTGTGTGCCCTAACATGATATCCCACAATAGGGTTACTCCATCACTCCCCCTAATCCCATCATACATCCTTGATGAAAAAATCAAAAAATAAAAATAAAAATAAAAAAGAATAAAAACAAAACTTTTGTGACGAGTAGGTAAAACAAATATCTCCGCCTCCGTAAACATGATATCCAGATATATTAGGTAGATGGAGATAACATCTCAATGAAAGCTTGGTGTTTTCCACGCTCTAGTCCTTTCGTGAGCCCATCTGCGACCATCTCGTTGGTCCTGATATAACTGATCTCCACAGGTCCGCTTCTCACCAATTCCAGTAGCCAGAAGAACTGCAGACCCACATGCCGGGTTGAAGGCTTGAATTGCCCGTTCCTCAGGCTGGCTATACATGCTTGGTTATCGTTAAACATAGATACAAATGGTGCCTCTCCAAACTCTCTTTCATTTTCGCTTTCATCTCTATGAAGTTCCACCTGAAGCTTTGGCAGCCACATTGCTTCGTCCACTGCCAAGGCTGTTTCGTTAAACTTAGCGTCTGCCGTCGATTTTGCCACTGTCTTCTGCCTCTGTGACTTCCAGTGAATAAGTGTTCCGTACGGATCCAGACTAACGAATCCACTCATAGATCTCGTGCCCTCAATTTCTCCTGTGTAATCGGGATCCGCGTAGACTACAACAGGGGTATTCTCGGAGCTTCTGCTTACTCGTCCAGTGATCCACATACTATTACTTCCAAGACATATGCGTAGTGCATGCGTTTGTTGTAAATAACCTAGGATTCGCTTTACGGCAGTCCAGTGTTGTGAGGAAGGATTAGACGAGAAACGACCGACTATTGCGCTAGCATAGGCAATATCTAGCCTCGTCGTTATGCCGCATAGGTAAGGCATCCGACCGCCTCCTGGTATTCATATATTTCTGCTTTTTCCTCCTCCTCCAGTCGATTGTGAAGTTTGCACTTGGGGTCCAAGTGCGCCGCAGTCCCTTTGCAATTCACCATCTTGAAACTTTTAAGAACTTTCTCAAGGTATGCTCCTTGGCTTAGGTAGATCTTTTGTTCTGCTCGGTTTCGCCCCACCAGCATACATAGAAAAAATTTCACGTTTCCAAGATCCTTTATCGTAAACCTCTTGCTGATCGGCATTTTCATCCACTTGACTTCTTCCCTACTCCCTATTAGTAGCATATTGCCAACCCATACGATGATAGTTGCTCCGGAGTCCATTTTGTAGATGCTGGCTTTGTATCTGGAACTATTCATTCCCAGTTCATCCTTCAGAGAAGACTCAAGCGTATTGTACCCGTTACTTCCCGCTTGCTTCAGACCATAGAGACTTTTCTTCAGCTGAACTGCCACGTTCGCTATTCCTGTTCCACTCTTGTCACCATTATATTCCTCGTGGAGTACTATCCTTCCTTCACAGGACATTCCAAATTCCTTTGGCAGCTGTAAATGGATCAATTCCTGTATCTCGCTCTCAAGAAATGCCGTAACGATGTCGCGCAGTACGATTTCCTTGTCCTCTGCAGTGGCCTTTAATAAAACCATTCGAATCCCGGGGAACGAAATAGTGGGGCTATATATTTGAATAAAGTCTAAGCCAGGGCGTTGACTGAATCCAGGGGCAACTAGACATGCTTTCTAGCATGCAACCTGTCCGTCTTCTCCTAATTTTTCTTGTAAAACAATATGTGAGGAAATTGTCCGTAGACTTTCCATCTCTCCCCTGCCTGGGACGATTACCCACGTATTATGCTCTTCTAGCGACTCTAACTTAGAGTTGATAGCGTCTATCCACTACTTCTTCTTCACGCTCTTGTGGGCTGAAGAAATCGAGGTTGGTCTGTCGGCGACTATAAATCCATAGTCAATTCCCAAATTGGCTGGATCCCTTCTCCTCCTCTCCTGTTACTTCTTCGCCTTTTACTTTGCCCCGAAGCTACACTCTCCTAGATTCACTCTCTTCTCTTCCTTGTGCCCTTCTCCTCTATCGTCCTTCAAGAATCTTCCAATACAGGCTGATCGTGCTAGTATCCTGCATCTCCATATCGATACGCTTCCACAAACTTTGTCTTGGTGTTGCTCGCCGCTTACCAGCGGTCAGGCCTGCTGCTTCGGTGGCTGCCTGGGGTGGTGGTGGTGGTATTGGTAGTATTTCTTCCCCTTCATCTTTAGAGGAGTGAGAGGGATCTATTCCATTTTTCGTCTCGTGCACAAACGGGAGAATAATCTTCTGATTCGCTGGTTTGAAGTAGGACGTATCTTCATGGACAACTACGTCTTGCAATGTAATCAGCTTCTTGGTCGTGGGGTTGTAGAGTCGGTATTGTTTCGTTATTTGCATATATCCGACCAAGATCACCTTCTCCGCACTGGGACCCAATTTTTTTTCTGTACATTTCGCTGGGTGCATAAAAGTGTATGCAATACAGCCCCACACCCTGAGGTATTTGACACTTAGTTTCAATCCATACCATTGCTCGTAGGGTGTTGCGTCTTTTTGGTTAGTCCCTTTCGTGAGTGATATATTTTTCAGGTAGATGGTTGCTAGAAGTGCCTCGGCCCAGTAGCTTTTAGATGTATCGGCATATTGCATTAATGCGTTAGCTCTCCCGACTAGAACTGTGTTGCTGTTCTCTGCTACTCCATCTTCCTGCGGCGTGTACGGCACAGTAACTTGCCATTCGATCCCATATCTTTTAAATTCTCTCGGGAATTCACTGCTGGAATATTCGCTGCCTCCGTCCGTTCTAATAGCTTTTTTCTGATGGACTTCACCTCTATTGCTGTGAAACCTTTCCACCACAAGGTTGAAATCTTGAAAATGGCTGGCGGCTTCGCTCCACGATTTCAGGAAATATAAGGTGGTATACTTTTTAAAATCATCCAAGAGAAGCATAAAATATCGACATCCACAGTGCGATTTGTTAAGCATCGGACCACACAGATCTGAGTGAACTATTTCCAGAGGTGCTTACGTCTTTTGATCTGAAGGTTTAAACAGTATGGGTGTCATTTTTCCAACAAAACTGGCTGTACATCGATTTTCCGGACTGTTTGCTTGTAAACACGGCATTCCTTTCACGACTTCCGCTTTGCTCATCTTCAATACTGCCGGTCTGTGAAGATGTCCAAGCCTGTGGTGCCAGAATTTCGTCATCGCGTAGTCTTTCTACGATATCAGCAGTCCGTACTTCTGACAGCTTTTGTTCTGCACCATCTTGTAGAGTTTGTCGTACTTCTCTGCAACAGCAATCAAGATGCCATCTCTAAAAATCTCTGCCGCGTCATTCATAAAGGAAATTTTGTTTCCTTTCTTCGTTAACTGATATACGGAGATAAGACATGATTCCGTCGGACTGGGAACTTGTTGTACTTCAGTCAAAACTAGTCGTCTTTGCCAACCGGTAGGTGTCCATATATACGTCCGGACCATTCCTATCCCAGATGCAGAGATGAGTTCACCAGTTGCCGTCTTCATCTGACGCTGGTTTGCTGGTAGGGGTACGTAGGTTCCGTCCACGAAAACGTTTAGGTGTCCTGTGATGTGATTGGTACACCCGGAATCTACGACACACTCCGTATCGTTCGTTGCATCAACTCCTTGGAATACACCCTCTACTATCCTACTTCGATTCTCATTCTCTTTAGCTTTTTCTCTCTCACTTTCTCGCTCTCTTTTGAGGGGTGGTTTTGTTGCTGTCTCTTCTTGACTCAGCAAAACTTCATCTCCAACAGCATTCGCGTGATCTCTCCTTTCAGACCTTCGTCCAGAGCATTATCTTCCTCTGATGGCTCCAACGATGTGCCAGTTCTCTCCTCTTCCTTGCCAGCAGTCTGTTTTCTTTTGTCCATTCTTCCTGCAATTGTCACACTTTCCAGCTAAAGAGTGGGACTTGGAGCATTCTCTTTTACTCGGCTGCGAGTGGCTGGTATTGGGGTTTTGGCCCTGAGATCCGCTCGTTTTTGCCTTCCGGTTGCTAGTGAATAGAGCTTGTTCTGAGGCTAGGGCCTGGTATCGACAAAGTTCCACTTCATATGCGGTGAGAAGTGACTTCAGTTTTATATAACCAGTCATCGTAGGCTGCAACGGGAGAACTTACTTCATTACCATAACCCATGTCTTCCACTCCAACGTCTTTAGCAAGCCTTCAAAGATGTGGAATATCAGATTTGCATGTGTTGGGGTCTGTCCACACATCGCGAGTTTGTCTAGCAGTTCTCATATACGGTTAAGGTACTCGAGTACGGTGCCAGCATCTTAGAGTGTACATTCGTAGAGTTCATTTTGCAGATGGTTCCTGTCATAGCTAGTATTCGTTAGGTAGGTGGCATTTACGACTTGACAACTCTTCTCAGGGGTCGTCCATGTCGTGCCGCAAAGGCCAACAACGATCGCGTCTGTCATAGTCAAACGTATAATCCCGATTCCTTTCTGAATCCGCCTCCTCTGTGCTTAGTACTTCTCAAACTTCTTCTCATATTCCTTTTCTTCTCTGTCCTCTTTAGGCTCTACCAAAGTCCTCTCATCTCCCATTGTCAGGTCCCACAAATCTTCCAACTGGAGATAGTCGGTCATTCTCATCACCCATATCCGCTAGTTGGTCCAGTCAAGCTTCGCAAAGCTTAACCCAACTAGCGATGATGAACCTTTGTGTTCATTCATCTTGGTCTTCTCTGGCGACGCTGCTGCTGGTTAAAGCCCTATAGTCCAATGTGGAGAATGCCGGGTAGTATTGATTGGTGAGGGATATTGCCTTTCGCTTTTGGTTATCGAAAAAGAAATTTCACTTCTTTTATCAGCTAATCCACGTATTGCCGGCCTCATAACCTGATGGACCGTTGCCTGTGATAACTGGGTAGATCACGCGATCCAGCGCAGCGGTAGACTTCTAAGCTAGCTATAACCGTACAAGACCTACCGTTAGGCGAGCTCGTGTGAAGACTGGAGCAAATTGTGCGATAGGAAAGCTAGGTAAGAACAGTGATTGATTGATTGATTTATGATAGGAAAATATCGGACGAAAGGATCACAGCTTAGACTAAGTACAATTTGTGTCGGTCCCGCACAAATACCTGATAATCCAGTCACCCTAGTGGTGATAGCTCTACTCTCATCTGTGTGCCCTAACATGATATCCCACGATGGGGTTACTCCATCAAGGACAACCCTATGAAGGACAACAAGCAACAATAGTGGAAAAAGGTATCAATCATGACTAAGACTGCTAGAGAAATGGGAGCATGCTTTACCTGCCACAGTTCAGGACATATAACCCTGGATTGTCCCCACAAAAGTGATAAATTCTAAGGAAAGACACCCAAAAGGAAACAACGTAGAACCGAGTTGAAGAAACCAGCCGTGAAGATGAAGTCTATGTAAACGCCCTAGAAGTCGAGAATAATGCTACACCACTGAATAGGCTACTCAAGGATGATAAGAGTCAGACAGTATTGGAAGGAACGATTCTGATAAATGGCAAACAAAAAAGATTACTTTATGATACAGGAACAATAGGAACTAGCCTGTTGAGTGTTACCTTTGTCACCACATATGGAATACCATGTACCGAAATGGCGACTCTAGCAACTATGCATATGGCTATGCAAGGGTCACGATCGGAATCCATGAAAAATGTAATATAAGCATTGAGATTAGGAAAAATAGGACTACAGGCAATAGAATGATGGTGGAGAACTTAGCCAAATAAAATGCCCTTTGTAGAACACTTTTCCTATCCCCAAAGAAAGCATCGGTCGGATGTGTTAAGATGACGATTCACTTTCCTGACTATAAGATATTGGTCAACTGCTTACCAACAAGTGTCAGAATTCGAGTAGTGGTTACAAGCACAGAAGCAATAATGGAACAATACCTTCAGGTATTCCCAGATCCAATTCCTGCAAGGATAGTACCCTAAAGGATTATCAACCACAGAATTAGATTGAAGGATTTGCAGAATCTGAAGAAGATGCCAACATACTCGGGACCAGAGAAGTTCGAGATTCGACTCCAAGCATGACTCGACCAGAAACAGAGTAAAGGAGTAATTGAAGTAGCAGAAGTGCCCTGAGCAGACTCTAAGTTTGTGTTAGTCAAAGGAACAACTGATGGCAGGAACTGATGCCTAATAGACCTGACGGTGAGGAATGACAACACTCAAAATGATGATCAATCTCTTCCAAACCATAGGAGATTACCCCCTGCATTTAGACGGGTGTGATACAGGAGTAAGCTAGACCTAAGCGAAGCCTGCTCTCAAACCAGTGTTCATCCTGAAAAAATCAAGTACAATAGTTTCAAACCATTCGGAGGAGGTATTGTCAGCAGAGTGATATTACTAGGAAATGTCAATGCAACCGCAACATTCATCTGGACCACATCTGATGTAATGAGCGACCACCAAAGAAGGTTTTTGTGGGTATTCATGGAGGATATGCGCATATTTTGTGATAGAGAGTCCGCCCACTTGAATCACTTTTAAGCAGTCTATGACAAGTTAGAAAAGGCAGTGTTCTTTGAGAGCAGAAAGAAGTCAGACTTCTTTGCTAAAGAATCAAAACTATAAAGCCAAGTCATCGATGACATGGGGCTTAGCGCATCAGCAGAAATTTTCAGGAGGATTAAGGAGTATGAAACCCATAAGAATATAAAGGATCTATTGGAGTTCCTAGGATTGGCTAACTACATAAGCCAATTCCTACCACTAATCGCCACTATTGGAGCACACTTGATAAATCTTACCGGAAATGTGGAGTGTATCTGGACACCAATACATGATCAAAGCATCAATTAATGTGTAGGAGATTGTGCAAACAGAACCACGTCATGAGATCAATCAAGCACACCTTAGGACAAAAGATATACCACATCACCGCGGCCTCTGACTCTAGGGTAGGACCGCGGGTGGACAAGGTGACACACCGGAAACCGTGAGACCTTGAGCATTCTATAGCACGAAATTCACCCACTCACTGATCAATTATGGAACAACCGACAAGGAGGCACTTGATATTATGGATGCTTTAACCTCTATTGATAATATTCTTGCAGGGTTATAATTTACAATCATAACTGACCACCTACTATAAGTGTATTTGAAGACAGCCAAGAACAACTCATGCTAGCAGCTGTGGTGGCAAACCCACTTGGGAAAATACAAGGCAAAGATATGTTATAGGCATGGGAAGAGAAACAATTTAGCTTACACTCTTTCCAGTCCCTATGGGCAATTTGACCTAGAACCAAACTACGCTCAAGAACCTACCAACAAAGAAGACTCTAACCCTCATAACATACATGTCACATCATCAAATATGTCATGCTTTGAACCACTTACAAAAGAAGAACCACATTTGTCTGATAACTCTAATTGTTCTATCAGGACAGGAAATGATTGGCAAGACAGAGTTACCATAGAAATATGTGATGATGAGAGAAACTATGCGGAAATTCACAGGAGTGCATGATATGATCGGCAGTGTCCCATCTATGTGAATGAGAAGTTCAGAGACAAATAGTACAACCAAAAATAGTCTCTACCTACGAGGAGATAAATTGCATCTTACTACCACCACAGGCAGTTTTGGGTCTGGATGCAGGCAGGTGACATTTGAAGGAGCAACTAGCAGACATGTATTGTGAATACCAGGACCAGGAGAGTGCTTACTATCAGTAAGCTATGGAGCCTAAACGGCCCCTTTACTTCAACACGGCACTCGGTACACCAATTCTTATACCAATCATTAAGCTATCTCACCTCCCTTGCACCAGCGTACCCTCTACGAGCTCTCTGAGAATGAGGAGGAGGTAGTACCATGCCTGTAGCGAGTAGATGATGAACGGGACATGGCAACAGTGGTGCAAGAGATAACTAGCCAATGCAGAAGACAGATGGTGGCAGCCTACAGGAACGATTACCTGTCCAAACTGCCCTCAGAAGCTAGCAACCCTGGAAGAGGTGGCAGGATATCACACTACAGGATCATCAATGGACTGATGTATGTAACGACCAGGGGTGGTCGAGATTGCCTTTCCATACCTATGGGACATGCAGTGAATGAGTTGATGCTCATGGAGATCATCATTGATGAGATTCACAATTGAGGACATCACAGTGCAAAAATCAACCTATGCTATGCTACAGAATACATATACTGGCTGCACCGGTAGAAGGACCTTCGGAACGATATTTGGCAATGTGATTTATTTCAAAGGAATAAGGAATGCAATAAGGTACCTGAAGCAGCGGCACTGTCTATGCCAGTACCCTGAGGGATGTTCTCCTCGTATACTATCGCATTGCGTGACTATTTTATAAGTCAGGGAAAAAGAAGTATGATTCAGTACTTGTAGTTGTCGATAGGGCAGTTGAATTCACCAAGTTTATTCCAATAAATTCAAATAGTCAAGAAGTGGAAACGCTCACCCACCTCTGGAACCAAATTTTCACTCAACATGGGGTTTACTGTAGGATTATCAGCGATGCTGACCTACATTTTACCACACAGTTTTCAGATCAAAGCAGGAAGTCTTTGAGGATCGAACACATTGAGGCAGTACCTGGATAGCATGAGACCAATGATCAGGTTGAAACGAAGTTTAGGGAACTTAAGACCGCGTTGAGGATGGTTGTTAACAAGCACCAGAATAACTGGTTAGTTACGTTTCGTGAGTTAGCAGCCTACAAGAATGCAGAACATTCTGATATCCGACATATCACATACAAAGCACTGTATTGATGAGATTACCCAATACTGTGAACTATCCGAGTCAGAAGCAGCCAGATGCCTACCTTCCATGACATCAGGGTCAGATACCAGATGTTGCCGAATGAGGCCTACCAATCCGTCATGATGCCAAGATTTAGAAGAACCACGATGGCAATAAGCAGGAGACCTACCCACCCCCGCATTGGGGTGGGCGAACAATTGTTAGTCTGGGGTGACCTATTTACTACATAATCTTGTAGAAGCTAGAAGCTAGAACCCAGATGGTAAAGACCCATTGACTATTCATATCCAATTCCTATACATCGAACTAGACTGTCTAGATGGATGCTAGGATTTACCTAGGCAAGGAAGCAGTATTTCATTGCTCTACTATTAAGACATTTATGGAGAATGATGATATTAGGTACACTGGCAGGGTTTTTGCAAAACCAGCGCCCATCCAGGTTGAAGAACTGCCAGAATAGGAAGTCAAACCGGTATTGGATCACCATAAGAATTACGGACAAGGCCAGTTGCTTTTCAAATGGAAGGGTATGCGGATTCTGAGAACAGGTGGTTGCCAGTTGAGGGATTGAAGAATGCTAGGAACCTTGTGCAGGAATGGTGCAAAGACTACTGTTCTGGTGACGAATTTCCTATTATTACTGAATATATCGAGATCGGATTCACACCAAAGACACCAATATACAAGAAGTTTGCTGATGAATGAAAGGTGGACGATGGATTTTTGAAACCCTACTTGGATACAGTCTATGAATGCTCCGGAGTCTCAGATGATGACGAGATTATTAGAACTTGGTATTGATTAGGATTTTGATGTTTGGCAAAGGGTTTTTTACTTTTGTTTTTTGGAAACAGTTGTTTTATTCCCGGAGTGTAACAAGTATTAGTTTCCCCGGTCTAGGCTGATAAGTCTAACGGAAACTACCAGGGTTAGTAAGGGGTTCGTTTGTTCTATGATTGGTTTTAAGTATTGTTTAATACTTAGTTTGTTTTAAGATTGATTTCAAGTATTGCTCGATACCTCACTCGCCCAATTTCGGGCCTCACGCATCTGACTGACACCGAATATGTTTTATGTTTTGTTTTAGGTATGGGGATGAGACACTTTTCCTTTGTTATAACGTTTATGTGCATGAGGCATTTGTTTTATTAGAGCACTTTACAAGCCGAGCTTGGTTATATCCTATGCTTGAAAATCAAATGGAAGGATATGGAAAGCTTGGGAAAAGTGAGATCAAGTATGTAAGTCTGCCACTTTGGAGCTTAGAGAGTGCAGACTTTGACTGACAGAGTTATTAATATACTTGGTTAAGGAGTTACTTGTTCTCATTTCGCACAACACTACAGCAGGTAAGTCTTGGCCTTAGCAAGGCTGGCGATATAGTAATTGAGGGCTGTTTAAGAACTTATCGAGATCTCTGTTAGTAATATTCTGTTGAAGACCTGGTAGTTTGGGATCTAGGATACTATCGTTATACTTTACGGAGACATATTCATCGTGGTGCCTGATACAACTAGGGAGGTATTACATTAATACTAGGTTATGTTTTTGTACTCATGCTATAAGATCATGCCAATAGACCAAATTTTAATAGTTTCAACTTAAAAATTGAATGATAGGCAAGATGTGAGGGAATGTAGATAATCCTTTCAACTTACAAAAACTGCACACTTTCCCCTCTTGCAACTTTCGCTAATGAGTTCTGGTTGAAATTGCTAAATCTTGTTCATCTTCTAGCTGTACAAGGAAGCTCACTACCTTGTTTATTTTATCTAGGGGCATTTTTTTTGTAGGGGTATAATTACAATTACCATTTAATTTAGGACTTGTCATTAGGGCTTTACGCTGGTAATGAATCAGAGAATGCAAGTCATTCAAGGATATATATCTAAAAGGTAATGCCAATCTTTTGACATACGGCATCCACGAACGGTAATTGCTACTGGATGATTCTGGGTTCCCGCTAATGTTGGCATTGATCATGGTACTAAATATTCTAATTATTAGTCAAATCTGAATTATTCGATAGTTTGGGTCATAGGAGATAAGTAATCTTTATCATCTCCTCCTTTCTTGACAATTTATCATTCTATGAAAGTCATAGTATCTATCTTTCTTAATTACCTATTTGCCCACACTGCTCCTAGCAGGAGCATGCATCTAGCAGTTCCTTTTACCATTGTGTTATTGTTTCCTACTGCTTACTACTTTCTTTATCAATTCATTCAAATTATTAGGAATTGAAGATTATAAAACCTGTAGTAATTGCAATTATAACTAAACAGTACCAAATAAACCTTGATCATCAACACAACTAGCACCCCACTCTAACCCTAAACTACTTGTATGATTATGTGAAGAGCAGAAACTAAGATAGATATCCATTGTTATGTAAAAAGCAATTCTATTAAAATAGAACTTTAAATATTAAAAATTAGATAAAAACAAGAATTAGTTATCAAGGGTAAGAGATGTGATCCAAGATACTTCTTATAATTAGTTTATGTATAGCCTTACGTACAATTACCCTTAATCAGCTAAAACCATTCCATTACTATCAAAATCATCAAATATCACTACACTATATTAAATTGCATTTTATACCTAAGCCTTTACCATAATTGATGTTGTATTTGCTGTACATGATTCAGGTTAATAAAATCAGTTAAAGTTTTCTATATTTTATAACTTTGCACTATTTTTCAATAACTACAAATTCTACTCTTAAATATATTTGACATCTTGGAACTATAGAGATATAAAGGTAGACTATCAAGCGATGCAAAAAAAGATTTTATGTCAAATTTTCAAACTCATAATTAAAGGTCTAATATTACCCAAGTTTAAACAAGAAATATTTCTTCGAGAAGCCCTTTGTATACTCTATAGGATACCAGATGCATGGAGCAAGTCAACTCATATTGTTATCGTTGGCTATTTTTACCTTTTTCGCTGAACTGCACCCATATCATCTATCTTCATCCATATTAATCCAAATTAACGTTCTGAAAGTTGTTATCACCCACAACTGCTTTGTATGTAGACCTGAGAGGACAAAAGTGTGGGCACCTAAGGTCGTTCAAAGGATACTGGTTTTTAAGATATAAGACACAACGATCATGATTGGAAAATATGCTCTCGATGGATGTGAGTTCCAGTCAATATAGGCTATATGTTACTTCTTGCTAACCCAATTAAGATTTGCTGCATCCTTCTCTGGCATCACCAAGATAGATGGTAGGTCAGCGACATAAATCCTGTCATATATTTTCTGGTTTAAACCTAGGCTGTGGTCAACTAACTAATACCTGAAAAATCTACTGACACCCTTCCCCTCTATTACAGCAAAAAATATATTTGTTATGACAAGAAACCCATCTAGGTCTTTGCCCCCCCCACTTTCATTATTCTCCTCATAATTAGTAACCTCATTTATGCCTGCGTTGAAAGTGTATGCTCTAACAACCCTGCCTTCCAGCATATTCAACGCTTCAACTGCACAAACAGCAGCCATGGAAACGTCATTCATGTAGAATATCAGAGGTGGCGAATCCAGGCCGGTGGCGCAGAGATGGTTCAAATTAGCCATATATGAAAAGCAAACTATTTAAAGTCCCTATTATCAATAGAGACCTTCATGGTCTCCACCCTCCTAGGAATAACATTCTGAAAACAAACACTGAAGATTTTAGATGTATTCACAATAGATTTCATAACAGTCGCAGTAGAAATGACCTTCTTGGCAGCCGACATGATGAGTGGAACAGATTTACCTTCCAGTCAGCGAGAGGCTGATGCCACTACCACTATGTAGGAACCAGTCCAGTCCATCACATGTCTCATCTCCTGTACAATATATTCACCGAATAGCGATCTCGAGTACGACATGGACCGTCGCCTTGCAAGCTTGGACAACTCTATCAGGAACACCGGCTGCTCTTCCAAAACTGCAGTGGCCCAAACTATGGTTACGACTCCAGCAGCGGAGAGGCTAAGTCCTATTGCAGTAGGGGGTCCTATCTTGGAGATGACGGAAATGCAGTACTCCCTCAACTTGGGCAGGAATGTGTTGGCACCCTTGAGGTTCTTTCTCAAAACTTTAAGTTCATAGAAGCAGGAGGTTTTCTTTGCTCTCAAAATATCCTGGTGGTTCTCTATTTATTCTGGGGGAGTTCTTGGTGAAGGTGCAGCCACAGGCAGCTATTAGGTGGGTTCTTAGATCGGTTTGAGAAAGGGCTACAAAGTGAGAAGAGCTAATAGGGAGATTGGAGTTTGTGTGGCGATTACTCAGAACCTATGTGAGAGCATAATAGATGGTAGCATGTTTAGTTTCAAGGTTGCCGGAGGTATGGATGGGGGAAAGGAAGATCTGGTACACATCAGAATTGTTTAAATTATGTGTATTGGCACAATCTCTTAGCATGAGTACGAAAATACAACTCTGTATTAAGAGTATATTATGTGCACGCTTGTGTCAGGAGTATTGTAGTGGGAAGGTAGATTGGTAGTCGTTCTTGTCCTTAATTAACTAAAACAAAGTAGGCTGCAACCAGCTATTTATACAGGTGCGTTTCCTCCTTGTACTCAGTAACAAAAATAGGGAAAACATAGTAAGAAACATAAGTGCAAACATGTTTGACCCTGAAAAACTTCAAAGAAAATCCCAATAAAATATGCGTAATCTGAAGTGGTCTGCATGAAATAAACGGAACGATAACAGTGGATACAGGACCTGTAAAAGGTCACTATACGTGGAAAGATAACCGAGAATTCACGCACATAACATAACATATATACGCATTAATCCACAAACATTATCATGAAATATAACCGAGAACATGATATACCCTAGCTGTAGTAATGTCCGTAGTTTGCCTGAGTAAACTAGAAATAACCAAGCAGAGACAAAAACAATATTACCATAGGAAATATAGATATGAAACGAATTGAAGAATTTCAACATTTCCCCTCATTATATACAGCCCAACAATCTCATCATCCATTCATGTGCCGGTTTCGCAAGTACCTTGGTACAAATTTCGTGAAGGTTTTCTCATGAAGCAACCTGCATGCGTGTGAAAGAACCAGTATTGATCTCTTCTCGTATTTTGTGAAAATGGAGATCGATATATTTTGTTCGTTCATTTAGTTGATGGTTGGTTGCCAGATAATTTGCGCCGGTATTCTCTGAATGTAAAGCGATCTGTGTTTTAAGGCAGATGTCACTGAGACCTTTGATGTAACCTTGGATTTGCCTTGCTGCTAGGGACATAGCTACATATTGCGCTTCCATACTAGATGTTGCGACTGAGGCTTCCTTCTTGGACCATCAAGATATACAGGCATTGTTTTAGAGAATAAGATAGCCTGAGAAGAAAGATAGCTATCAAGACAAGCTGCTTAGTCCGCATCCAAATAGGTGTTCATAGTGTTTATATTTATACAAAGGTAGAAGAGTCCGATGTCTTTTGTACCGTGAATGTACTGAAGAAGTGTTTAGCGGCCGGTAGGTGGATTTCGGTCGTGCAGGAAGAAAATTTTGGGAGAAAGGATATTGTATACCCTATATCGGGTCTGTTACCAGTAGTTAGGTACATAAGTGATCCTATTATCGATTGGTATATTGACATGTCCAGTATCTGTTCATCCACTGTCCCTTTCCGTAGTTGAAACCCTTAGGGTAAGGGAGTAGAGACTGGCCGTGAGTTTTCAATACCATATCGCTCGAGGACTGACCGGATATATCGTTGCTGGGTAAGATGTATCCTATCTGTTGTATAGGTGATGTGTAGGCCATGTAGGAATATAGCTTCCCGAAGGTCTGTGAACTCATATGCCGTTTTCAGGTCTTCTAGGAGAGAAGTAGCTAGAGGAGTGTTGGCCGAGTATAGAGCCATGTCATTAACGTAAACCGACAGGTATATGGCGTGTTTACCATGAAAAAACATGTTTGGGTTAAGGGAGGATGTCGCAAAACCTTTTGATGTTAAGTATCTAGCTAGGAGTGTGTATCATTCGTTCTCAGATTGCTTAATTCCATTGAGTCATCGGTTAAGTCGCCATACTTTATCTCCATTACCGAACCCAGGTGAAGGTAGCATGTAGACTTCTTCTTTCAACTCACCATAAAGGAATGCAGATTTGACATCGAATTGCCGTGGTCACCATTTGTTTTTAGCACATATTGCAAGGAGGAAGCGAAGTAATTCATATCGGATGACCGGGGCAAAAGTATCTTCAAAGTCAAAACCTGGTACTTGTGAGGATCCTTTAGCAACTGCCCTTGCACGGTACCTTTCTAAAGTACCATCAGCATTTCGCTTGGTCTTAAAGACCCATTTACAGTCAATAATCTTGTGTCCTGTAGGTTTATCTACTTCATTGAAAGTACCACTTTTCTCAAGTGCCATTATTTCCTTGTCCATTGCATGGGTCCATTGTTCCTTAAGTGTGCTGTTCACTGCTTGGGTGTAGGTTTTAGGATCCTCGTCAGATGATACTGTGACATTTCAGCCAAAGTATTGTGGTAGGCGAACGGTTCTGCAAGATCTGGTCCGTATCTCAGTAGGATTTTCCAGTTGTACTTCCTGTACAGCAGGTTCCGGTATTTCTTCTGGAGTTTGGGGACGGTCAATATCCTCAGGATGTTTGGGCGCTGGAGGTGGATGTACTTCGATGGTTGGTTTGTCAACTGCTTCCTGTGGTAGAGTTTTATAGGGTGCCGGTACTCTTTCGTAAGAAGGTGGGTAGACTGTTGCAAAGGTCTCTGATGAGGGTGCAGGTTCCTTGCGATCAAGAGGCAGTATAGTTTGGTTGTCCAGTGGAGCTAACGCGTTTCTGAGATCTCATGCAATGATGGTATGTATATACTGTATATTTTGCTGGAGGAAGTATATCCAACAAGGTATCCTTCCATGGCCCGGGGCTGTAACTCTGTTCCTGGTTTTCTGGTCTCCTCAGGTATGTGGACAAAGCATTTGGTCCAGTAGGGGCGTAGGTGGTTCACTAACGGTTTCTTGTTGTAGAGAGATTCATAGGGCGTTTGTTTTCCTATGGATCGGATAGGGAGGATGTTCCGGAGGTATACAGCTGTAGTAACTGCTTTGACCCATAAACGCGTTGAAGACCCTATAACATAGAGGTTTTATATGTGATAATGGTCCGATTGTACCCTTCGGCAACGCGATTGGATTCATGAGAGTAAGTAGGTAATTTGTCCTGTATGATTCCCAGTTTTTCAAACATGGATATCATATCTTTGTTGACATATTCTCCTCAGTTATCGGTCCTGAATCGCTTAATAGTAGTGTTGTCTTGAGTGTTTCTTTCATTGATGAATTGGTTGAACACTTTAACGGTATCGAATTTGGCTTTGAGAGGATAAATCCAAGTATACCGTGTACAATCATCAATAAAGGTAACATAGTACCAGGAGTTTCGGCATGAAGGGGTTGAGTTTTTTCCTCTACGATCAGAGTTGTTTAAATCATAGGGATTTTCACATCTTTTGTCTGTAGATTCGGGTTTGCGTTTCGTTGATTTTGACGTAATGCAGATTCACACTGGTTGTCTATCCAAAGTTCGTGGATAGTTGGATTGGGAGTGTAGTTGGTACTTTTGAGGTCTGATGGTGAAGGATGTCCGAAGGCTTCATGCCACTGTTGGTAAGTCATCTTGTTCGCTACAATTTTCTCTTCTTGCACACCATAGTCTTGACTCCCAAGTTTTCCCCATATTACTTCTCTTTTATTCTCTCTGTATACAAACATATCTGTTCCTTTACTACGCAAAGAAAAACCTTTCTCCAAAGAAACAATAGTCCGCCATGACAACAAGTTACTTTGACCTTACTTCGGAACCCCGAGAACATGTTTTAGGAATACAGGGGTTATATGACCATTTGAAGTTTTGGCTATGAGCTTGACAGTTCCTCGGCCACATGATTCTATTACTGAACCATCGCCTAACTTAACAGTCCCTGTACTTGGTTCAACGTTTATAAGAAGGTCTAGGTTGCTTGTGATGTGTGAGCTTGTGCCTGTATCGATTACTCAGTTGTGTGGTTGAGGAGTCTTTTGCGTAGAGAGGAGGGATTTGGATGTACTGACCAGTTCAGATATTTGTTCTTTGCCGATCTTTGCTGAACTAACAGCTTTCTTTTCCTTCTACTTTTGGTTGTCGCCCCTGAGTTTATTACACTCATCCCAGGTATGTCCCTCAGTACAAGCAGTGGGGTAATGCTCTTTGCTGTAGGTACATTCCTTGGATGTGACCGCAGGTCTCTGGGGAGGTTCCCTTCCTTTTCCTTAGACATCAGCGCTTTTATACGCTTTGTCGTCCTCAGGGCTAAACGAGGGTCTCATGTCCAAATACTTGTTGTAGAAATGATCGTTGGTGAAGTCCTCCTTGGTTTGGAGGTTGTCGACGATGTTACTCAGCGACTCAGAAAGGGAGCGGAGAAGAACTGCTGCTTTGGCTTCGGTGGACTCGAATACCGATTTGAATACAAATGGTAGAGCATATCGGTCATTGGCAGAGGAGGAGGAGCAACGATGTTGCATTCGATTCCAGAGGGTGTCCTACTTGTTGATTTGGTCTGCAATAGGTTCAAAGGTATCATACTTGGTATCGAGGACTGCGTTGAGTTGTTCGAAGAAGGAGGTGGTGTTTTCTCTTGCAAATTTATGTTGGAACGCTTACCAGATGGCCAGGGGTATTTTGTAGGTGGCCAACAATATAAGCCATTGGGGGTCAATCGTTTCAAGGAAGTAGACCGAGGCCCATTAGAATTGATCATGAAATTCATCTAGTCTCTCAGAGTTATTATTTCCATCCTCGTCCTCTTCTTCCACCGGTAGAGTTTCCTTTTCCATTACTATGTCCCAGCAATAATATAAAGTAAGGACATATTCCGAGATATCTCGCCAGGTCCACTAGTTATCAGGGCCAGTGAGCTTTGAGATGGAGCTCAATTTGTAACTGGGTGCCCAACTACGTTTAGAGTTGTTGGCATAAGATCGGGGGTTTGGTGCAGGAGTTTCTGGGGAGGAATGGTGATTTCTGCCGTGGCCATTTTTGCACGCTAAAGGCCAAGTGACTTTGGTTGCTAAGTACTAGTACTTTGCTTTGCACTTGTAAGTAGTTGCAGCTGGAAAATTGCACTTTCCTTAAGAACTCGGATTCTGTGATGGGTGAAAACTCGGACATTAGCAAGGAGTGCCAAGATTTTTTCGTATCGATTTGCCAAGAATCTTTCTCTAAGAATTTTTTGGATGGCGAACGATGTTTCATTGCGAACAATATTTCGTGTCGTGCATCGTTTCGAAGGGAAATCTTTCGATATTACACGAAATATTTTTCGGTCAATGTTGTTTG
This sequence comes from Tuber calosporum, assembly GCA_003316355.1. Lineage (NCBI taxonomy): Eukaryota > Fungi > Ascomycota > Pezizomycetes > Pezizales > Tuberaceae > Tuber > Tuber calosporum. Next base: position 106,580 of record QFET01000563.1, on the reverse strand, counting down.
TTTCGTTTTTCTGAGGGAATTTGTTTTGTAGTGAAAGATGATAGCGTATGAATGTAAGTCATATAGCTATGGATGAACCGGGCTCATAACCTGTTTTAATTATGTATATTGGCACAATCTTTTACTATGAGTATGAAAATACATTACCGTATTAAGAGTATACTATATGCACGCTTGTGTGAGGAGTATTATAGTATGAAGGTAGATAGGTAGTAGTTCTTGTCCTTAATTAACTAAAACAAAGTAGTCGGCAACCAGCTATTTATACAGGTGCGTTTCCTCCTTGTACTCAGTAACAAAAATAGGGAATACATTGTATGAAAGATAAGTGCGAACATGTTTGACCCTGAAAAACTATCAAGAAAATCCCAATAAAATATGCATAATCTGAGGTGGTGTGGGTGAAATAAACGGAAAGATAACACATGCTAGATGACCGGTAAAAGGTCTTTATACATGGAAAGATAAACGAGAATTCCCTCACATAACATAAGAAATATACACATTAATCCTCAAACATTATCATGAAATATAACCGAGAATATGATATACCCTAGCTGTAGTAATGTCCGTAGTTTCCCTAAGTAAACTAGAAATAACCAAGCAAAGACATACACGATATTACCATAGGAAATATACATATGAAACGAATTGAAGAATTTCAACAGGAATGGAGCTGAGTCATGAGATGGTCATGTGAAAAGGCCACTTGTCCACAGAAATGTAGACGTGGGTGGTGGTTCACTCAGAATATACTTTCGTATCAGGTAAGATATATTATGCTTGAATGGTTTTGATAAAAGAAAAGAAAGAATAATAATAGCACAAAATGAATCGGCAGGTTAAATAATATTCCTAGGGCTGTGATATAACGGCTTACTAGTAACGTAATACCATGCTGGTAATGTCACGCAAGGAGAAGTGAGACAATACCTGGATGTGACACAAGACGGATTATGCAGAAAGGAGGCATTCGGACGATGTATAAATCCGCTTGGTAAGTGTGTAAACGATCAAGTTCACAACAAAAACTATTACACTACTGAAGAAGACGTATTCTGCCTATGATGACCGTCTTGCAGGGGCGATTTGAGAGGTAAAATCTGTGCAAGAGTTACCGGTGTCTGCTCCAAGCAAGGCTTATGAAGTAAACCGGCGGACCCTCTATGGACAACTTGCCGGTCAAGCTCACCCCCGGGCTGCGGGCCATGAAGAGCATCAACACCTCACCTATTCAGGGGAAAAGGCAATTGTCTGGTGGTTATTTCGTCAGAATGATATCGGCTTTCCCCCACAGTTGGATATGATTAAGGTTATGGCCATTATTCTGGAATCTAAGATAACCGAAAATCCCCCTGTTGCGCTTGGAAGCAATTGGATCTCCTGCTTCCTGAGAAGACCTCTAGACTTGGCATTGAAGCTAAGCACTTAGTTGGAGCAACACTGTGCATTTGCAATGGATCTGGCAGTATTGCAGACTATTTTGGTAAACTTGGTTGGCTAATAAGGGAGTATAACTTGTGTGAGTCCCAGGTATTCAACATGGATGAAAAGGGGTTTGTTATGGGGCTAGCCTCTCAGGCAAAGGGTCTGTGTCAGCGGGGGAGGCATAATCAAAGTGTTAATCCATGATGGGACACTGGAATTATTAACTGTCAGTGAGAGAGTAGGAGGAGATTGAACTGTAGTGTCGCCTTTTGAGCTTGACAAAGAGCTGGACAATATATGGGGTAGTATAAGAACTTAACAGAGAAGGTGAGAGCATACCAGTACAGTTACTCGCCAAAGGGCTGGAATGATAATTTACTAGCGATGAAGTGGTTATGAAATGTTTTCCTTCTGGAAAGTCAAGCGAGATGTGGTGAGCTTTCCTCCCTTCTTATATTCGTCAGCAACAGATCCCATATAGCTTTAGAATCTTTATCCATTTGATTTATCAATAAACTCCAGATTGTCTGCCTCCCTCCCTATTATATGCACAAACTTCACCCACTGAATATGGGCCAATTCTGTGCATACCAGGACTTCAACGACCTTGCTGTCGATAACTATATTCACTCTTGTCAAAATGCGGTAGTAGTAAAAAAAGTTAATCCTTATTCTATTTTTAACCGAAGCCTGCCAGGCTACCTTTACTCCACATAATATTTTCTACTCGTTTGCATCTACCACTATCCATCTTCTAAGTCCACGCTTTGTTTTCAGAAAGATTTACCCCAAAGTGCAAAAATGGCACGACAGACTTGGTATTTTTTTAAAAAGCCAAGTGCAAGCTACGAGATCTGTCATTATGTACTTGCTGCCAACTGGCTTCTGGATGCTATTGTCAGACACATAACTCCCATGAGGGCCCAGAAGAGCAGCTTAAGAGCTCTGGGCCTGAAACTCCACAGACTAATACCCACCTACGGCCCCGACGTTGGCCCCGGACAAAGCACTGGCGCCTTGTGCAGTTGCTCGCAATCATAGGAAGAAGAAATATTGGAACCTTGCTCGTAACCCCGTAGACCTCGTCGCCGTCCGTCCGACCGGATCCTGTCCGCTGGGTATATAAGACGGCATCTCTGGCTACGTCTGGGAGAAAGAACCAAGCGATTTCGTCAAGAACTCGCGGAGTTACCTCCCACTGAAGTCAAGAGACCAAAACAACGTCCGGAAGCATATGAGGGAGTGGTATTCAGGCTATTCCATAGAGAATAGTACTGAACCCCAAATGAATGCCTATCATAGGCAAGCAAGCCTATCGGAACATGTCGATAAGGAGAGGCAGTCCAGCACGAATTGGTATTGGACCGATCGTCAAAGACTAGTCATCCTGGAAGCCAGCGGCAAGACCGGGTGAACAGGAACGAAGCCGTATTGGTCGATAACCAAGTTGGCCCCTTGGTGTTCTAAGAAACTATTGGCAAGTTCCAAACTGGACGGCCATAGTTTGAACAGCAGGACGACGGCTGTTATCTCTTACCGAGAAGGTGTAAATACCCTCGGAGATAGAAGAGCTCTGATCACGCCATTAGTTGTCCGGGGGAAAAAAACTTTCAAGGTCAAAGGGGGTTCGCTGTTGGATTTTGTTGTGAAAATTGTTAGTAGATACTTGGTTGTATGGAGAACGGATGTAGTCCGCGAACACTCAGACGCGGGATATAAATATCGAAGTGCCTCCCCAGCTTTAGCCATAATCAAGCAACGGAGAAGAGATCTTATCAATATCATAAGTTTTACTCAAAAATCTTTACCAACGAGCCTTCCTAGACAATCTCCGTTTACGAAGAGAGATTTAAGCCTAGTTTGATTCGCTTGCTCTTAGAATCGGCTACCCTTAACAGTATATTGATATTTCACCTTGTTACCAAGGCTCAATACATGACTATCAGATATCTCGAAGTCATACCTCTGGAATCGCACCAGCTCATAGCTGATTCCACCCTTTTTGACGAGTCAATTCTTGAACCTCGTCTACCAAACTTGGTCACTTCTATCGAAACCCTCCTGTACGTCTCCCTTCCGGAGATCGAATTCCTACCAGATCCCTACGAACCCTCCTGGTTCACCGATCCTAAACTCGTTCCTACCCCCAAAGATTTCGCAGATATCTATAAAGAATTTTACGGCCCATCCTTCCAGTGGCACCCTTTCGTCGAATACGACAGTGAGGAAAGCGGAACCTCCAGTTCTTTCTCCTCCAATATTTCCTTTACACCTTCAATTTGGGGATTTGGCAGACACCCCAATTCCCATTAAAAGGCGACAATGGCTCGACAATTGACTGTCGACACGGACAAGGCTATGTCCGACATAGATGAAGTTTCTCTGGTGGGAAGCAACCACGCACCTGGACGCTCCAGGTCACCCTTGGCACTCCACCACCTTTCACAGCCAAGTGGAGTCAGAAAGTCGGCCCCAGGAACTCGATCAAGCACTCCCCTTCCCCCCGATGACAGAAATCCAGCTATGGAAAGATTAGCAGAACGAATAGGCCAGGCAATAAGCTACTTCGACCTACCCTCCAGGAATCAGTTGATATACAACATCTGGCCCTCCGTGAACTGTCTGGCCAAGCTCAGGATCAGGCGAACCAACTCCAGCACCATGCCCAGCGGATAACCCGTGGGGAACAAATCATTGGGGAAGATTTTTAACAAGTCAATTCGGGACTTGAAATATTAGCAACTGAAACAGCCGCACTTCAAGATGCAACCACCAAACGGTTGGAAGCAAAGCTGCGAGCACAGGAAGAACGGGCTGCGCACCATTAAGCGGTAAGTACCCAACTTCATGCTAACATAGGGGCAACAGGACAAGAGTCGTTGGATCAAGACCGCCAGCTAGAACAGGCCTTGGCTAGGCAAAAAGCCGAACTCCTACAAAGACAAGTAGCCGCACAAAAGGACCATGAGCGGACCAGAAAGGAGTTAAGAGAGTTTCACCAGCGCCTCGAACAAGAGCGTGCTGAAAGGGAAGCATATGTAGTCCAAGAGAATGCCGCATCCGAACAACTAAATCGAGTGTTGACCCGGATGAATGAAACTTTGGTGCAACTACAGCTTGCGAGGAACCCACCAAGTTTGTGGGAAACAGTGGCACCACAGCCGGTGGAAAATCCGGGTTTGGAGAAACAGACAACGGCTGATGGAAGAGAAGAGTTCCGGTTTATTCCAAGCAGAGACAAGGGAAAGGGAGTGGATCGAGGAGACAGAAACAGTGGTGGGGTAAAAGCATCACCACCGCCTCCTCCGGCGAATGCACCCAATCCAGGAGACGATGACCCAAGCTCAGGAGATGAAGGTGGTCCCTCTCGACGGGTGGGGGAGCCATCACGAAGACCCTTACCTGGTCCAAAATTCGAGTCCGAAGCTGACGCATGGGTCGACTGAATGGGGCAAGCATTGTCAAGAACCAATCGCCGACAAGCGGATCCACTGTTCAAATTTGAAAATAAGCCTACCCAGGATGTACGAGTATGGCTCCTAAACTGCGAGGACTACTTTGGAAGAAACCCATGGCAATAGGAAGACGAAGAAGAATGCATCAAATATGCGTTGGGAAGAATGGAAGGAACCGAGGTAGCCCCTTTCGCCATTACTTACCCCAAGAAAATGATGGGGGACCTCGGATTTCCCAAACATGAGGGTTATGATTTCTGGTTCAATTTCCGGGCCGAAGTTACAGAACGATTCTCATTATTGCACAAGGCACAAAAAGCCTTAGCCGAAATGGAGAAGGTTAGGTATACAGGGGACATAGAGAAGTATCTCCTTACCATGGAAAACCATTACATCGAGGCAGAAGTATCGGGCATCGCTTGGAGAACCATTATTCAGCGGCAACTTCCTATAGAAGCCATGCGTACGCTATCACATGAGAATCAAGACTTGGATAGCGACAGGATCAAGGCAGTCCGCAGGGTTACCAAAGCGGAAGAATCGTTCAAAGAACAGCAAGGGCTATTCAGAAAAAACGACCAGGGAAAAAGTGACTCCCAGAAAAGAAAACTGGAGGAGGAATCCAAACCTAGCAAGACCACTGCTGGAAATAAAAAACGCAAAACCTATACGAAAGCTGAAAAGGAGGCCTACAAGTTGAAAAAACAAGGCGAAAAAGGGAAAGAAGCCCCCGCTGAAGGAAAGGTTGAGCACACAAATTGGATGGAAGATCATAAAGGAATACCTAAAGAAAAAATAGAAGATCGGAAAAAAGCCAATCAATGCACACGATGCACATTGGCTAACCATACTTGGGAGTACTGTCGGAAGCAGGCCCAAGTATCCGTTATTGGACAACAACGGGGAACTTAAAGACCCCCATTTCAAAGACCCCAGGCTACACCCAGGCCCAAGGGGCAAATAACACCCGCACCACGGGTGAACCAGGTCAACCGGCCCAGAATATGGGAACTGGACGACATGGACGAAACTTGAGTAGTTTCAAGGCACCGGCAGCGACGGCGACAGGGAACTCGGTTACGGACCTCTTAACGAAATCGAAAACAACAAGGGGGCACGACCTCTGCAAGGTCCTACTAGCAGGTATTCCACGCTTCTACGTGGGAAACTCAAACCCAAAGGGAGAGTCACGAAAAGCAATCCTGACCTACGGGAGTATCGCAGACCTAAGAATAACAGGTGAGCAAGAAGCGATTAACTTGGACGGCGGCTCGTGGTAGTCCGAGCCTAACTTCGGGATCCTCAAACTCAAAAAGATGAAAGCGGAGCGTCACATTTGATGCATATCGGACCTCAGGACGGAAGACGGTCAACTAAACCCGCATCCTTCTAAAGCCCTAAATCCTTACAAGAGATCCAAGGAAGAGTGGACAGACCAGCGCTGACTAAGGACTTCTTAAGAATGACAAGGGGAAATTAGTCTAGCCTGGATCGTGAGAAGCCTTCTTGGAACAAAATATATTACAGGTCGGCTGGACAACGGAATAGTTGGAGAAACGGATCAGGATCCCGGACATCAAGAAAAATGAAGTGGCTGAGAATGAGTAACTACGGCTACCTAGTTCACACGCTTAATGGAGCGGGGTAAATCCATCCCGAACCTGGACTCCGGCTTTGTGGACGGGATAGGCACGATAGACTCATGCGGTAAACGAGGCGATGCGTGAAGAATCCCCGGAGCCCAAATACGCTGATATAGTCAAAACGATACGAGTTCGGCTCCAGTGGAGACAAAAGCGTGGGCTGAGAAGGGCAAACGGCAGGTGTATGGGAACCCTTTGGCAGAGGGGGGTAAAGACTGCTAGTAGTGGGCTGCCCAGTACACCAAAGACAGAGATTTTAGTTTCTCTGAGGAGGCTTCAATAGCCGAAACCGTGCGGGCATGGTAACAAACACCCTAAGTTACCACAAAAACGAAAATGTCATACAAAAGTCCTGCACAGGCCCCTAGCGGCCCGAATAAAAGAAATAAAACAGAAGCACCTGCCCCGCCATATTTTTCCTGCCCTGAAGGCAGGACAACCATCGAAGCAAATGGAGAACGAATACAAATTCGTGTACTATTAGACTCAGGGTCTAATATATTCCTAATTAACCTAGAACTTGTTAATAAACATCGCTTACCATACCACACCCTCACAAATAGCTTGGACATTTACACCTTTGAAGGAACCACAGCAGCAAATAGGGGAAAACACTACACACATCCTATTCTCTTAGAGATTGGAAGCAATGCACACCGATCTCACATTTCTTGTGAAATTGCCAATGCTGGCAAATATGACCTAATCATCCCATTTGGATGGTGGCATACAGAATATCCCATAACGCACATTGAGCACACGCAAAAATGGATATTTAAAGACGAGAAATGCCAAAGTCATGTTAATGATGAAGGCATAGACTTGACATTTGAATGGGACGAAACCGTGGCATACGACCCAGAAGCACGATGTATTGGAAGAATTGAAATGGCACCCGCGCTTGAGCCAAAAGAGATTCTGCAAATACCTCAGGAATATCAGGAATTCAAGAGGGTTTTTGCACCAGAAACGGCAGAGAAACTAGGCGGCAGAAGAACGTTTGACCACGCAATTGACTTAATACCCGGTGCGGTACCGCCCTGGGGTCGAATATATCCCATGTCAGCCCACCAGCTGGATTTGCTTAGCAAATACCTGCAGAAAATGCAGGATCAGGGGAAAATCGTGAAAAGCAAATCTCCCGCCGGGGCTACTATTTTATTTGTCCCTAAACCTGACGGTTCAATGAGGCTTTGTGTGGACTACCGACAGTTGAATACGCTGACGGTGGCCAACAAATACCCACTGCCCCTGATGAGCGAGCTCCGCGTCCGAGTGGCTGGGGCCCAAATATTCACCAAACTCGACTTAAACGATGGTTATCATCTCCTAAGGATAAAAGAAGGAGATGAGTGGAAAACCAAATTCCGGACCCGATACGGCCACTTTGAATACAAAGTAATGCCATTCGGGCTGGTAAACGCGCCAGCCACTTTCCAGGCCATGATGAATAAAATTCTATGTAAATATTTAAATCATGGAGTGGTGGTCTACCTAGACGACATCCTGATTTATTCCAAGACAGAGAAAGAGCACGTCGACCTGGTAAAAAAGGTACTGTCTCACTTTGAAGAATATGATCTAGCGGTATGAACCACCAAGTCGGTCTTCCAAGTAAAAACAGTGGAGTTTTTGGGCTATATTGTGGCAATCGACAGAGTCACCATGAGTGAAAGAAAGGTCGTGAGCATAAATAATTGGAAGGCACCAAGGTCTGTTAAAGAGGTGCAAATATTCATTGGCTTTGCCAATTTTTACCGACGTTTCATTAAAGATTTCTCCAAAATCTGCAAACCAATTACCGAAACGTTGAAGGGCGACCCCAGGAAATTCAGCTGGGGACCAGAACAAGATGGGGCATTTGAGGAACTCAAACGAAGATTCATCTCTGCCCAATACTCTGTCATTTCTACCCAGACAGAGAAACCATTGTGGAAACCGATGCGAGCGATTTTGCACTTGGGTCTGTCCTCTCACAGTTTAAGGACAAAAAGCTACATCCTGTAGCTTTCCACTCACGAAAGCTGAGCCCCGCCGAACGAAATTATGAGATCCATCATAAAGAGCGTCTAGCGATCCTAGAAGCATTCAAAGAGTGGAAACAATACTTGGTAGGGAGAGAAAAACCGGTGACGGTCTACACTGATCACCAAAACCTACAAAATTTCCTTACGACCAAGGTATGGAATCCGCGGCAAATACGGTGGGCTCAACAACTGGCGAACTACAATTTCAAAATTGTTTTTCGACCAGGTAAACGCGGAGGAAAGCCTGATGCATTGAGCCGACGGCCGGAGTACCGTCCTGAGGAGGGAGCTGCGCATAGCGAACAATCTATACTCAAGCCTTCTCACTTCCAAATCACACTGGTGCATTTAGGCCAACAAGAAAGAAAGGAAGAACTAGGTGGCACAGAGACTACAGGTTCCTTGCGAATAAAGTTGCTACCTCCAAAAGCACGAATGCCTACGAAAGGGTCCCGACTAGCCGCTGGACACGACTTGTATGCATTAGAGGATTTCATAATTCTACCCCAAGGGCAACGGCTGGTTGAAACAGGAATTGCCGTTGGACTACCACCGGGAACATACGCGCGCTTAGCACCGCGCAGTGGAATGGCCGCCAAATATGGGATCAGCATTGGCGGAGGAGTAATCGACGCTGATGACACTGGAGAACTCAAGGTTATCATAATGAATCATGGAAACCAAGATTGCCAGGTTCGCAAAGGGGACCGAATGGCACAAATGATCATTGAGAACATATATATGGCCGAAGCAATAGAAGTTGGCAGACTAGCTGAAACTTTCAGGGGCAAGGGCGGATTTGGAAGCACGGATGTATCACCCAGACGATCAGCTGCAACAAAGACCCAGGTAGTGGTTGCATACTTGCAAACGGACCAGGCCGAAAATGAGTTTCTTGATGAAACGGACTTTCAAGCAAAACAAGACAAAGGAATACTCCTAATGTCTAATGCTATAATATCCAAGGTAGATATAAGGAAATACGACCAAACATTATTAAAAACCATCAAAGAGCCAGGAGAGGAAGATCAAGACTGGCAGGAAAGCAAGCAAGATTTGGAAACGTTAACAAATGAGGGCAAACCATTACCAAGTCACTGTGTAGTAACTGAAGGACTGATATACTAAAAGAATCGCTTATACATTCCAGGCAACGAACAGATGCAGACAACTATAGCCAAAGGCTGCCACAACTCCAAGGTAGCTGGACACTTTGGACAGGAGAAGACTCTGGAAATTGTTACCAGGGACTTTTATTGGAAAGGACTGACAGCATGGATAAATGACTACGTACGGTCATGCGATGAATGTCAACATAATAAATCCCCACGACATGCGCGGTTCGGTCTACTGCAGCCCCTAGAAGTTCCGTTCGCAGCCTGGTCATCAATATCGACGGACTTCATCACACAACTACCAGAATCACAAGGAAGAACTCAAATTATGGTAGTTGTTGATCGATTTACAAAGATCGCTCACTTTATAGGGTTGGAAAACAACGCAACGGCTAAGGATGTTGCGAATGTATTTCTGCGAGAAGTCTGGAAGCTACATGGACTTCAGGCAAAAATTATCTAAGACATGGACGCAAAATTCTTGTGAGAATTCTGGGAATCGCTTTGCAAAAGTCTGGGAATAAAACGAAAAATGTTAACAGCATACCATCCGCAAACTGACGGACAAACTCAAAGGACCAACCAAGTGCAGGAAGGATACCTAAGAAACTTTGTCAATTACGATCAGGACGACTGGTATCAGCTGTTGCCGTTGGCCGAGCATGCCTACAATAACTCGGTCACAAACGCACATGGCATGTCCCCATTTTATGCCAACTATGGGTTCCACCCACAAACAGAATGGATGAAAGAACGCGAAGCCAAAAATCCTGGAGCAGGAATCTATGCCCACTGGATGCAAACGATCCATCAACAAGCCAGAGAGGCCTTTGAGCAAACACGGGAAAACATGAGCAGATATTACGATCACAAAGCAAAACAACAACCTGACATAAAAATCGCGGATCAGGTTATGCTCAACGCACGAAATATCCGCACTAAGCGACCATCAAAGAAACTTAGTCCCAAACTCTATGGCCCTTTTAAGGTATTGGAAAAGAGAGGAGAATGCGCTTTCAAACTGGAGATATCCCCACGATGGAAGATACATCCGATATTCCATGTATCACTGTTAGAACCATTCCGCATATCGAAACGACCGGCCCGGGAACAACCACCCAGAGAGCCGGAAGAACCAGATGCGGACTTAGAATGGGAAATCGAATGGATAGTGAAGAGTGAAATAATCTCTTACACTAGAAGGGTTCGCGGTCGAAATCGACAAATGCGCGAACTACGATATTTTGTAAAGTGGACAGGGTGTTCAGAAGACGAGAACACATGGGAACCACTGGAGCATTTAGAGCGGGCAAAGGATTTAGTGGATGACTTTCATAGGGAAAATCCAGATATGCCAAAGCGGGCAGATGTTGAATAACATGGGAAAGGTTTTCCTAGTATAGACACGCAAACGTATTAGGTTTTTCACCCTACCAAGTTGAGTTCAAAAACGTATACTTTGTATTATATATTTCGTTTGTTATGGGAAAAACAGAAGACAGGGTAACCTGAAAACAGACCAAAGGGTTCGAGACGAACCTTTGGAGGAGGGAGCTCGTGTTAGGCACATAACTCCCATGAAGGCCCAGAAGAACAGCTTGAGAGCTCTGGGCCTGAAACTCCAGAGACTAATACCCCCCTCCGGCCCCGACGTTGGCCCCGGACAAAGCACTGGCGCCTTGTGCAGCTGCTCGCAATCATTGAAAGAAGAAATATTGGAACCTTTCTCGTAACCCCGTATACATCGTCGCCGTCCGTCCGACCGGATCCTGTCCCCAGTGTATATAGGAGGGCATCTCTGGCTACGTCTGGGAAAAAGAACCAAGCGATTTCGTCAAGAACCCGCCGAGTTACCTCCCACTGAAGTCAAGAGACCAAAACAACGTCCCGAAGCCTAGGAGTGAGTGGTATTCGGGCTATTCCGTAGGAATAGTACTGAACCCCAAATGAATGCCTATCTTAGGCAAGCAAGCCTATCGGAACATGTCGATAAGGAGAGGCAGTCCAGCACGAATTGGTATTGGACTGATCGTCAAAGACTAGTCATCCTGAAAGCCAGCGGCAAGACCGGGTGAACCTGAACGAAGCAGTATTGGTCGATAACCAAGTTGGCCCCTTGGTGTTCTAAGAAACTATTGGCAAGTTCCAAACTGGACGGCCATAGTTTGAACAGCAGGACGACGGCTGTTATCTCTTACCGAGAAGGTGTACATACCCTCGGAGATAGAAGAGCTCTGATCACGCCATTAGTTGTGCGGGGGAAAAAAACTTTCAAGGTCAAAGGGGGTTCGCTGTTGAATTTTGTTGTGAAAATTGTTAGTAGATACTTGGTTGTATGGAGAACGGATGTAGTTCGCGAACACTCAGACGCGGGATATAAATATCGAAGTGCCTCCCCCGCTTTAGCCATAATCAAGCAACGGAGAAGAGATCTTATCAATATCATAAGTTTTACTCAAAAATCTTTACCAACGAGCCTTCCTAGACAATCTCCGTTTACGATGAAAGATTTAAGCCTAGTTTGATTCGCTTGCTCTTAGAATCGGCTACCCTTAACAGCTATCTCAATCAATTGTATTCATTCTACAGTGAATTAGGAAAAAGGTATCATGAGTTCGCTAGGCTTTCAGTTGAGGAGGAAACAGCATCCAAAGAACTTTAGTGGCATCTGAGCCAGAAACTAAAAACTACATATAAGATTTACAATGCAACTGATCATTGAAAGCTAGGCGAAGTACGAGTACTTGGTGGTATAGCCTTCATGGAGCTAAGAGATGCTTGCCTAGCAAAAGATGAACTAAAACAAGTCCACCTGGTTGTGCAAAAAGAAATTGGAAACACCCCCATACTTGTTACAAAAGGTACGTTAAAGTCCAAGAAAAAACCTGCAATGGCCCCACCTCGTCTTCCCAAACCCAATACACCCAGGCCCAAGCGTTTACGGTCAAATATCATCACCCTGGCACCAACTACACATATACTGGTAATCTATTCGGAGGAGGTTTCTAGTGATGAGAATGGACCGGATGATATCAGTGATTCCAGATAGGCTTCCGTAATTGTTTTGGGCCTCCCTACACTCCCGTTTACTCCCCCACCACACTTCCCATCAAACTATCTTCTATATTCTGCCTCCATGCGTATGAGTCTAACTACTCAGAAGTCTACCATTGGCTAACAACCTTTTCTTCTTCTAGTATGTTCTCCCCCCCCCTCCTTTCCCTTTCTGCCATGATCTAACTTTTGCTTTTGTTCTTCATACTTTTCCTTTCTATTCTCTACTCATCTCTATATATTCTATCTCTGGCGATCTTTGGTTATGTCTTTTGTTCTGATAGCCAGAAAATTGGAGTTTCGGTGGTGTTGATACACTAAGACATACCTTATAAATGCGCAATCTGAGACTATGACACTTCCAGGTGTTGTGACACTTCCCCGTGGGTGACGTTTAGTCTAAATTCCTTGAACCCTTTGCAATTGATTCTTGATATTAAGAGAAACCTAGCCCCTCAGACAAGAGGGAAGTTTTTCCTTCTAATCTTGCACTCTTCTAACAAACCCTACCAAAAATGTTTAGTTGAAAAAGTGTTAACCTATTCGTCACTGCGGCCTGTGCCGACACATACCTGGTATGATACCGCATTCTGTTTGTTCACCATGGCTATCCACAGGTAAATACCCTAGCTTTCTCAACTCATTGAATATGAACCTCAAAGTCCCCGCTAGATATCTCAAGCCCTCTAATTTAGTGCATTCTGTTGGTCGGAATGGTTTGAAAACCTTGCATGCGAATATCATGGCATAGAGTCTGCAACATAATCTACGCTGCCAAGACTCTACAATTAGAAATTAGATATACCCCTTATGAGAATTGCTGTTCAAGGCAATGAAGCGCAAGGACTGAGATCAGAGGACTAAGGATGTGACCCCAACCTTTTCGATTAATAACGCTGTTAATGAGGGAGCATTGATTGATATTAAGAAACGGGTGGCTGGTGGGAATTATGAGAGGTTGGATGCAAGCTCTAGCTACACGGCCCTGAGGATTTGCTGATGTTTTGCCAACTTATAGATATGGTGGAATAAACTAGTCTCTTTCTCTGGGGACTCACGAACACTCGTGCCGAAAGTCTGGTTCATGATTATATTAGCGGAGCAATTCCTCTCCTCCTTCGCATATCAATAACCAGAACTAGTTTCGAAATGCCTTGGGGCCGACATGAAGGGCCGCAGACCTCTGTATGAAGAAGGTCGAATTTGTTATCGATTTCGAAAGTGGAAAGCCCGATCTGATACTACCAGAAGGGGTGACCTTTTTCCTATACGTCTATCCCTATTTGCCACCAGAGGGTGTGTGGTGAGGCCGAAAGTGGGAGTGTCCTTCTTTTGAGGAGATTTTGTGGGAAATTTTCCGCTGCTAATGAGCAGGTAATAGAGCTCGTAAAAAAAAACAGAAGAAGAGGAAAAAAGAACAGAAGCTGTGAATCTTTCCAGAGTGACGACAAAAGTGCAAACAGGAATTGTTTTAAAAGTTGGTGAAATTGCAAATCCAAGGTAAGCAGATCCGGTATGGTCAAATGTGTAAGGCCTTACTGGGTGTATCGGGCACTAACAGAGGAATGATTTAGGTAAGGTGTAACGATATTAACTCAAATCCCAAACTATCGGGACTTCAAGTGAGTATTACTAACGGAGATCGCGACAAGATGTTTAGCAGCCGTCAATCACTATATCGCCTGCTTTGCTAAGTCCTAGACTTAATTGCTTTGCTTGGTGCGAACTGAAAAGAAGTATCTGCTCAACCAAGTATATTGAAAACTCTATCTGTCTAAGTCTACCCTGTCTAAGCTCTAGAGGGGCAGTCTTAAATACATGATCTCACTTTTTCCAAAGCTTTCCATATCCTTCCTTTTGATTTCCAATCAACGGATATAATCAATCTCCGCTTGCAAAGTCCTCCAATAAAACAAATGCCTCATGCACCTAAAGGGTACTGCAAACAAATTATGTATCATCCCGAGACATGAAACATACTATAAAACATATCAGGTATCAGCCTGATACATGAAACCCAACATAAAATCAACTAATGAATCAAACGATACTAGAAACCAATCATAAAACAAATTAACCCCTTACTATCCTTGCTGGTTTCAGTTAGACTTGTCAGCCTTAACAATAGTAACCGATACTGGTTACAAAATGGCAAAAACGCACACCCGCGGGCCCTTAGACTATAATAAAGCTGCGGCAAAGTGCCATCATCTAACCATTCGATGGAAGGCTAGGTTAGGATTTAGCGTTGTGTTGGACATCGACCATTTTAGGCTACTCACCACATATTCCTATTCCCAGAGCACGAGAAATACAACTACAACCACCTGAAACCCACTTTCGTTTCAAAAGATGTTCCACCAGTGTTAGCTGCTTGCTACCTCACACCTGACCCTGCATATGTAATGCCACAGCTCGAAACACCACTACGTCCATAGTGAAACTCGACTAGAGATGATAGCAGAACAAGAACCTTACCCACGGCATGAGCTCCTCTCCTACCTCGGAACTATGCCGGAAGGCTACGTGGAGGAACCTCAACCGGATGGAAAGTGGAGAAGGAATTTGGCATGTGGTAGAAGTGTGCTCGAGATTTGGTTTTCTGTCGAGGTGGATATAAGGCAGCCTGTTCTTCCCTTTCTTTCTCTCTTATTCAGTAGGTAGTTCCATTTTTCACTCATACTTCAGACAGCCATCAGTTATTCAGTCAAAACTCCCACACTGCTCCTTATAATATTCTTTGTTCTCTCTTCTCTATCATTGTCGTTTCTATCAATAAAAGTCCCGCGTCGTTCAGTTCATTAGGATTGCATCCGCTGTGCCCATTACACATATAGTTGTTCAAAATGTTGCTCCACTTCTCATAACCCAGCTAGCGTATTATTATTATGATAATTATCATACCCGGCAAACTAACCCACTGTGCTCGAGTACCCTCTCAACCCAAAACCAGAAAAAAAAGAAATTCCAGTAACCATCGAACACAAATGCCTCCAAGCCTAGTCCCATGACCATATCCATGGTCTTATATTGGCTCCTAGTTGGGAGCACTTTCGTCGAGCGTCAAGTTGAATACCGATAATGTGGTTTAGTGGTGTAGTTGGTTGAACACTGGATGAACATTGGAAAAATCTCAACATCTCCCCCCCTAAACCAAACCTAGCGAATCTTGGTGGGGGCTGTGCGACTTGGGAACCCAACCCAGTTTATCCCAAGGTGTAGGCTATAGTCTTTGACTAAACCAGGCGTGTAAATAGATTTCTTATTTTACAGTTCGGGGATTGGCAGTGCTGCCTACAGAATCTGTTCGTTCACCCATTACTCAGAATTGATTAACCCGTCAACCCCACGACAAAATTCCAACCCCTAGCAAAAAATTGCTAAAGCTAACATCTCCAGCCGGCCCCACCGGCGACAGCACTTGCCCGCGCACTGCTCTAGAGCCCGAGTGCCACCAATGCACCGGCCTATGTCCCACTGTTTTCACAAGTGCTGGGCGCGCAATGGAAGGGGACAGTGGATTCGGAAATTGTTGAGTGGTGGTACCTTTCCGCCAACTATCACTTGACCATTTCAAATGATACCACCAATAGCTACTGCCGATAACACTTTTTAGAGTTAGGTAAATAGTTCACAAAAATTGAGAAGCCACATATATACACCCCACCCACCGGCGGCCTACGCTCCAGATATGAAAATATGGTTGCATTGTGAGTGCAAAACTGCGATTGCATTGGCCCTTTCTTCAAGCATCTCCCTGGGGACTTTCCCGGCCATTGGCTTCTTGTGTAACTCCCTTTCCTTCATTTCCTTGTCCGCCCTTACTTGTGTCAGCTTTCGCTCCAAGCACCCAGAGATCACCCATCTACTCTTCCTTGCCTCTCTGAACTCTGATTTCCCGAGGCTCTTGGGAGCAACCCAGCGTTCGATGGAATTGCAGTTTACCAAGACTCTTTCCTTGTGCTTACCAAGTTGCTCTTGCTAGGTAGTTTGTACCAGTGTGATGTCATGTGACCAAAATAAATCCCTTAGTGGGAATGCCACCACCTGGAAACACCTTGATCCCACGCTACTATTCAACCATTGACACTCTCACGACTCAAAAGCCCTCATTTCCTCCAACTCGAGCATACCTACCACCTACTCTGAAAGAATGGCTGTGGCGCGTGTCCAGCAAGCAGATGTCTTTCGAGCCCCGAGCACCTCCAAACAACTCAACATGAATTATTATGTCAATGAAGGCTTAGAAGATATGGAGTGTCGGGAATATCGTGATGTTCGCTCACGAAAAAAATGCCGTCGATTCACAAGTTGTAGCATTCCGTTCCCCAGCCAATGAAGCTGACGACTCCAAATACCTCACCCCATACCTAGTCTTTTTTCCGGTATCACCACGACAACTTGAAAATATTGATTATATTCGAAGGCTCTACAACTACAAAAAGCAACGATTTTTCTATTTCAATAAACCAAGGACTTTAATTGTTAAAAATATGCCTGGTCCGATTCAAGAACTGGTGACACGAGAGTTTATTTATGCCCTCCGGGACAAGAGGAGAGCGGAAGGTTGCCAGCGAGAGGTTTCTTGTATGGGCAGTACAACCTACCAAGAGACCGGAAGTAAGCAGGAGGCCGATACCTCACTAAGACCGCTTAGGGCCCACCCTGATCTGAGCGATTGGCCGGCCTTAATTTTGGAATGTGGTGTGTCAGAGACTCCCTGCCGCTTTGCGGCGGAGGCACGGTACTGGTTTGATCATATGAAAGGCCCTGTGAAGAGCGTCTTTTTATTTTTTGTGTCCGCCGAGAACAAGACAGTTCGGATCGAACTTAGGGAGTTGGATACTCTTGAAAACCTACATGTTACCCGAGGAAATAATGCTGATGAGGTCACCATTCCAATCCCCAATCGAGTCGTTACTCTTAGCTCAGATGAGATTGCTGGGCACCCATTGAAGATCAGGTTTAAGGATGTGCTCCTCCATGTACCCTTGGCAAGGCGTGGGGAACGGGATTTTACCCTCAACGAGGACGATTTACGAGAATATTACCACCACATTTGGCCGCAATGGGCCGAGGTGGACTCCCATTCCGAATACTGTAAGTCAGTCTTGATAACGTCTGGCTTCAATTGACGTAGAAACTGATCTTAGTAGCAGGGAGTGAATGTTGGAAGTGGGCTAGTTTGACTGCTCACCATCATCGGAAACCAGTGTGGACTACCTTTGGAGGATAATGACAATCTCGCGGCGGTACGCCCTGATCGATCTAGACCTCGACTGTCATACTATATATTAGCTTCAAACAGCAAATCCCTCACGTCGCATCATCAACTAGTTTTTCAACACCTTGCAACTCCTATGTTTCACTACTACTAGGCCCCAAACAAATAGCAGCCGTTACCTCCCAACAATCTGACAGCTTCTACACCCTTTCGAATAGAGGGATCCAGCAGTCAGACGGAATCCTTGAAAGATATGCCAAGAGTAGCCTGGAGAGCTAGGGTGTAGCAGCAAGAAAATTTTGAGTTCCAGCAGCTAAGACCAAGGCCAAGGAAAAGTAGTGCAAAAGTAGTTAGTTTATAATCATACCAAATATAGGAATTGGAAACCTCAAATTATGTCAACCCCTCTCCTCATCGTCTAGACTCTGATTCTTTTACAAAAAAACATTTCAACCAAAGCCAACGATGTCATCAGAATCAAGTAGAAATGAATCATCTTCCTAACCTCCAGAAGCTCCAGTTCCTCAGACAGGGCTACTGTCAACACAAGAGCAACAGAGATGGAATCCACAACCGTTGGCCCAATTGTCCAATTTGGAGGAACGAAATCGTATCACCATTTTCATCGGGAATGGGTAGCCAGGACCTATGGTGTTCAAGCTGTTAACCTTCCACCACAACATTTCCTTCAAGATCCTACCTATGCACCGTATCTTCGAAATATTGTGATAACTGTTCTAGGTATGTACATAGAGAAATAATAATCATTTTTTAATATTAATATTTCCAAAAAAAAAAAACAAAAAAAAAAAAGAAATTTAACAGATAAACAAAGAGATAATTTTGTACATAGTAGCTTACAAGCAATATATACAGATTCAAACAATATAGAGTCAGGAAGCCATAATGGACAACCTGAAGAACATGGAGCAAATCCTTCGTTAATCCAAGGACAACAACAAGCAAATATCAAAATTCGAGACCCACAATTCGGAACCATGCTATCCTGGGCAACTGGTCCTATACCTAGTTCATGTCAGCAACCTATAGTCCAAAACCAACTCCCATGATCTCAACCAATTCCGAGTCAACCAATTCCCCACCGCCCAATTCCAGTTATACCAAAAAATCGCCTAAGTGAGCAGCAGAAATTAGAGGTTGTACATCACTGCATTGTGGCAGTTGAAGATTACAAAATGATGGGAAAAACGGAATTTTTTGCTATACAGAGGGAAATGATTAAACGTACCGAAAGATTTGATTGTAGTGTAGAAGCAGTAATGGGAGATATATTAAATAAAGCAAAGGTATCTTAGTCAACTCTCCAAAAAGAAAATCCAAGAAAAAATTAACTAAAAAGAGAAAGAAAAATATATATAAAATATAATAAACAATTGAAATAGGGGTGTTTACGATATGTACTAGGTTCACCAAAATGCTTGTAGTGAGTCCAGATCAGGAGTTGCTGTTGCAGCAACTGATCTTGACCAAGCTGCAGTGATGTGGTGCAAAATTGTTAAAAAAATGAAGAAGTATTAGCTGGTGAGAGAATGGGGGAGAAGGACAAACCAGACAACCAGGAGACCCTCGCACGCCTTCGATTAACTATGACGCAAAGATCAGAACAACGCGAACATATTCAATTGAATGACAGTAGAGACCCACCGGTATTGGATACAGATATGATGGAATTGGGTAGGGAGAGAGATGCGGAAGGTGAAGGGGAAGATACAGATGTAGAGGAGGTAGAGGAAGTAGGAGAAAAGGAAAGGCAACAGGGAAAGAAAAAGCAAGAGTGGAAGGAGCGACCGGGAGCTGGCATGTCAGCTGAAAAAGGCCAACGGTTAGCGCAAGATCAAGATGAAAGTCTTCTTCGAGCATTGCAGGCACAGGATGAGAAAGCCGGAAAGTTATACAAAGAAACACTTACAGCTGGAAGTGATAAGCTGCTAGATGCATTTGCTAAAGCTAGTCAGCCAACACAAGCAGAAGGATTTGGGGAAGGTATTGGATATAGGGAAAACACAGAGCAAAGGAGAGAAGAAAGACTTACCAGGCAAGAAAACAGTTTAGATGAGTTGATGGAAGCACAAAAGATTGTACAGCAAAAGTTAGATGATTCAGTGCATGAGCGAGCAGAGGCCGAAAAGCGGAGTGAAGAAAGACAAGAGCAAATGATGGATTTACTTCAACTTTTAACCAATAAGCAATTGTGAATACTTTTTCTACTGTTATTTTGTATTTTATTTTATTCTTTGATTATTTTCTTAAGTTTTATTTAAGTTATCTGAGCAGTTGCCTTTGTTTATTATTTGTTTATTCAATTGTTTTAAATATAGTCTCTCTACTTAAAGTGAAGATAGTCAAAAATGCTTGGTGGACGGCACCCAAACTTAACACTAGTAGCTGAGCCCCAATAACCAGTATGTACATTTGCAAGAAGAATACAAACTGCATAATAACTTCCCACTGGTGATAGCCCAACCTTGAAGTTTAACTTATGCCCCAAAAATCCCCCTTGCATCAGTACTTTTCCAAAGCCACATTCCACACTCAGTCGTTGTTGTGACATGTGCTTATTAAATTGCTGTTCAGCAGGTGTCATATCACGATTTCTGAGGTTACGGTATGCGCCAACACTACCTGGGCTTAAAAAGTAGGCTGGATCGCCGAAAACTAATGGCTGTACTCCATTTGGTAATTGCATTGTAGGCCATATATCTCTTCCAAATTGCGAAATACTGTACATACTTCAATCACCTAATGTACCCTCATATGGACCTATAGACATTAGTATTATTAGATTAATATTACTTGAACTTCAAACTTTAAACTTAGAAAATAAACCTTAAAATAAGAATCAAAAATAAACAATCAAATAAAATACATGGAATAACTAATAATGAAGAATAATAAAGGATAAACAACCTGCAAGGTGGATAATTAATCCATCTGGTGCCATAATTGCTTGAAATTTAACCGAATGGACTTTTTTGTAACCCGGTAGAAAACCCTCTGATCCATAGTACTTGGCCAACAGATGGCTCGATGAGTTACATCAATATACCCGCATATTCCATTTCCTGAAGTGTCGATTGCGTCACAATAAGTTTGCAGCCGTTCCGCTCTAAGCCGTTGAGCATCCCAGTACAGAAACTCCGTTCGCTGCTTGTAGATATAAATCAAAGTTCCATTTAAAACTGTCTCAATCCATGATATTCTGTGACAAAAAATCTTTAAATTAACTATACATTAGCTATTTAAATCTCTATACCTTAACGTAATTTACTTAAAAATAAATAAATATAGGAAAAAAATAAGTAAAATGGACATGTAAATAAATTAATGCAAAGTACAAGAAAGTAGAATTAGGTGAGAAATGAAAGAGCAATAAAAGCAAGTACACCTACATCGCAGCAACTCTTATAATGGTTAGAAAATGCCAAACGATATAAACGGAAAGCCAAGCAGGTGTCCGGAGTTGCCTGACACCGGTTTTCTAGCTGCAAATCTGTCTTCAATCGTGACTTAGCAATATGGAATATTTCACATAACTCACGATTTGTGAGATCATTTATGATTATGATGTTTGATTTGATTTATGTTTATAGTTTCATGACTCAAATTTTTTGTGAGGTCATATGATATTATTACTTTCGCACATGACTACAAGTATGAGTCTGGGGTTTCACGCATGTGACGCGATTAGCGCACTTGACCTTTTATGGAAATTGGATATTATGGTGATTGTATACTAGGACTCAAATTGTGAGTCATAGGATGTTTGTTATACTATGACTCACACGGCAGTTATAGTAAAGTGGTGACTCATAGTAAAGTCAGCAGTGTTAGCGTTGTGGGAGGAGCGCGTATATAAGGAGGGTTACGGACACAGATAGCTAGCTCTTCATGCAACCATCTGAGTTACTTCCTATGTTATACTTTTACTATTAGTTCAATCGATACGTTATTCTTATTACGACCATCCATTTATATTCACCGACCGAAAGATGATTTGAGGAACGTATCGCTAAGCAGTAGTCGCAAGAGCTAGGAGTGCGAGGACACAGCGTTCCCCTAGGCGACGTAAGACTACCAGACCAGACGAGCGGTAAGAACAGCAGTACGTCTCGTTACCTGTTGCAGTTGAAGGAGATAGTGTGCCTTGTCCGGCAGACTAGGGATAGGTTTATAACATTTGGTTGCGTCTTTTGCGAATTTAACGAATACAAATCGGATTTACCTACCGATACAGAAGTACTAGACTTCAACGATCCATAGACTTTCTTAGGACTATAAGCAGAACTTGGACAAGCCTTAAGCGAGATATCGGGACAAGGATCCCCAAGACCTCCAAGCCCGGTCACCCTGGAAGCAAGATCCATATCTGGATCAGTAAGCTTAGGAGCATCCCCAATACACAGAATGTCGCGGGTAGTAAGGCCAGCGGATAAGATATCACTCGAAAAGGGAACAGCTCCTAGAGTTGATCAGAACGATGCAGGAAAATCGACAGGAACAGACTGTGCGGAGGCCATAAATCAAAACCCCGGACACATTTACAGGAGACCGTACCAAACTGCGAGCATGGCTAGTCCAAATTACATTGTACAAAACAGCTCCAGAATGGGGAGAAAATGAAGACGGATTAAAAGTGGACCTCACCAAACCCCTACTGAGGGAATCAGGGGGCAAATTGATTACTCCATATGTGGAAGGAAAGACCCCAGCCACATGGAATAACTGGACAGAATTCCAAGCCACTCTACGCATCCAATTCGGCGACTTGGATGCTAGGGAAACGGCAAGAAATAAAATCGAGAAAATCAAACAAGGAAGCCGGTATGTGACTGATTTCTGGAACGTGTTACGACTATTGGCAACAGAGCCCGAATACAACGAAGCAATCTAGGGAAGGGCCTCCCTGAGAGGCTTACACAAAGAAATTCAGAACGCATAGGCAATGAGGGCCCAAGACTTCATGACGACAGACGAAATGGTAGTAAGGGCCTTTAATCAGGAAAACCGCTTGGACGTTATCAAAGATGTGCAAGGAAGGTTAAAAACCAAAACATACGACAATGCCAGAAACTACAATGGCACCTTCAAGACCCAACGACTACTAGAGTCTCGCGGAGACCCAATGGACCTAGATGCAACTATCCGAAGACAAGCTCTTAACATATCAAAGACCAAATAGGGGAGGAGAAGTAACAACAATCTGTGTCAGTCATGTGCAAAGCCAGGACACATGATGAGAAACTGCACCAACACAAAAGATGAGAAAGAATACCCGTCGAGGACAGTCAGCAGGGTTCAGAACCCACGATGGAAACAATGAACTGCAATATGCGAAATGGATCTCGCAACGGGAAAGAATGAAGAGGAAAAAGACTGCGGTCCCTAGTAAGTGATGGTCAGAGGGACAATGGGAAAAAGAAATCCATCGAGATGCGAAACTTATACGCGGCACTATACAACACGGAATCACGCGAACACGAAAACGACCATGTCATGGTAAAAATGCGACTACATGGCAGACACAAGATTATCAGCATCAATGGAATGATCGACTCACCAGCAACTGAGGACTTTATTGATAAAGAGGTATGCGCAAAGAACGGCATGCCTATGGCAAAGGCTAAAAAGAAAGAAAAATTTACTTGGCGGACGGCAAACTTCAAGACGATGGGTCCTGTAACCCATACGACGATAGTACCTAAGTACATCGGTAGCCATAGCGACATGATTACCTTCCTAGTGGCAATCTTACAAAACCATGAGGCAGTTCTTGGAATGCCATAGTTGAGATAACATAGCCCAGCAATTCATTGGGGAAAGGGGACCATCACGTTTGATAGTGAGAGATGGACGACCTGGTGTTTAAAAGATTCAACGAGGGTCTTTACAGTCCCAGAAGCGGAAGCCCAGGAGGAGAACTTAGATATGAAGTTCACAACAGTTCAGGCAAAAACGGAAAAACAGATTCTAGTCAAAAGGTTGACGAAAGAGGCAACGATGCCTACGAGAGGCTCACTGAGGGCGCCAGGACATGACCTGTATGCTAGCGAAAGAGCAATAATACGAGCCAAAGGGCAAGAAGTCATCCGAACCGGAATACCCATCGGATTACCACAGAGCACTTATGGGCGTATTGCAGCACGAAGCGGGTTAGCAGTCAAGAACCGGCTTACAACCAATGCGGGTGTAATAGATGCAGATTATAGAGGTGAACTGAAGGTGGTAATAGTGAGCCTCAGGGACGAAAACTACACAGTCAACTCCGCTGACAAGATAGCACAACTGATATGCGAAAGATACCTGGACGGGGAATGCAGGCAAGTCGAAGTACTTTCAAAGACTGAACAAGAAGACAAAGGATTCAGAAGTATGGACCACAAAAGAGACCGAGACAGAAACGTATCAGAGAGTACCAGTGAAGAAACAGAAAAGGACCAGAAACGAATAGAGATCTGCGAGATCTCGGCTCAAGCCTTCAGGAAGTTCTACGGAAGAGGACAGATTACGGGCATTCTCAAGTCGAACCAGGAGGACGGCCAATGCGATTTGAATGCAATGAATATCAGTACCTAACTGGCTATGAAGGCCCAAAAGGACTAAGGGAAGTAACTCTTGGAAAAGATGGTACCAGAGGTATAACACCAATACCTGGATCTCTTCGAGGAAAAGAAAAGACCATCTTACCACCTTATTGAAAAGGTGTGTACCATGAGATTAACCTAGAAAAAGGAAAGACAATTCCAGCAAAGAGGTTATATCCACTAGGAACAGTGGTACTGGAAGAATTGAGAAGCTATTTGAAAGAGTAATCTGGAAAGTGGATGGATATGAGACCCCTTCACGGAAAATGGGCACCCATCCTTTTCGTCAAAATGAATGAATAAAAATTACGACTATGCGTGGATTACCAAGGACTTAATAAAGTCACGAAAAAGGATCGGTACCCACTACCACTAATCGGGGAAGCTTTGAATAGGCTAAACAGTTCCCGATACTTTATAAAGCTTGATATTAAGGATACATACCACATTGTGCCAATCAAGATATGAGACGAGTGGAAAACAACATTCGCGACACGATATGGAACTTCCCAATACTTGGTAATGCCATTTGGCTTAACGCACGCACCGGCAACATTCCAGAGATCGATCAAAGAGACTTTACACTGATTCTTGGACATATGCTGCATACTATATTTGGACGACGTACTGGTGTAGTCAGAAACAATGGAACAACACTAGAAAGACGTGGGAAAGATCCTGGAAGCGATTAGAAAGTCCGGGATGAGAATCAAGCCAACTACGTGTGAATTCCACAAGACAGAAGTGGAATACTTAGGATTTATCATTGACCAAGAAGGAGTCCGGACGGATCCTATCAAGACGGCAGCCATATGGGAATGGGTGATTCCGTAGAACAAGAACGATATCTAAAGATTTATGAGATTCAGCAACTTTTACAGAAGATTCATTGAGGGGTTTAGCCGGACAGCAAAACCTCCTTACAATCTGACATAGAAAAATGCAAAATGGAAGTGTAGTACACCGGAAAGCGAGGTGTTTGATACAAGGAGGCAAAAAATAACTTCCGCACCTATACTCACCTATTTCAATCCGGAAAGACAGATCATGATCGAAATTGATGTATCGAAGTATGTCTGTTCCTGGCTTCAAGCGCAACAGTGCGAAGACGAGAAATAGCCCCCTGTGGCATTCCGATCAAAGACAATGACGACCGCGGAATGTAACTACGATATTCACGACAAAGTACTATTGACCATAGTACTGGCACTTAAGGAATAGAGAAGATCGGTGTTGGGAGGCTATACAAAAACAAGGATCCTCACCGACCATAAAAACTTGGTTCCTTTCACGACAACAAAAGATCTTGATGAAAGACAGATCCGATGAAGAGTGAAGTTAAGCCAATACAATATATGGATCGAATATCAGCCAGGAAAGGAGAGCGGCAAACTGGACGCATTGACAAGGAGAAGTCAAGATGTACCAGAAGAAGATGACAACAGGATCAAACAGAAACAAAGGATCCTATTACCACAAGAAAAGTACTTTGAGGAGATAAGGATATATGAAATGGATACGATCAGCTTGCCCGGAGAAGAGATCTGACATCCTAATGAACAGAGTGGGTAGGACCCTCGCATACAAAGGATAAGGAAAGCATTGGAACAAAGAACAAAAGAAATGAAGGATGTAGCCCTGGGGCTATGCCAATGGAAGGATGTCTGCCTATGGTACCAGAACAAGATTTGGGTACCAGAGGAGGAAAAGTTGAGGACAGAACTTAACAGAAAAAATCACGACATTCTGCAAGCAGGACATGGAGGGAGAGCGAAGACCACGGAACTCATCAGTAGCATTTATTACTGACCTGGAATGTGAGTAACGATCAAGATATATGTCAAGATCTGAGACATTTGTCAAAGAACGAAATCATCCCGACATGCTCCATATGGTCAACTACAACCAAACCAAGTACCAGATAAGCCATGGAAGTCGATATCCATGGATTTTATCACGGATTTACCAGAAGCGGGCGCATACGATACTATCTTGGTAGTCATCGACAGACTGACAAAAATGAGTCATTTTATTGCATGCAGGAAGGATATGACAAGAAAATAATTTGCACAAACCTTTGCAAAAGAAATATTTCGATTACATGGATTGCCGCATGATAATATCACCGATAGGGGAACACTGTTCACCTAAAACCAATGGAAGGAGACAGCTCAGAGATTGGGAATTGAATGGAAAATGAGCACGGCTTACCACCCGAAAACGGATGGACAGACTGAGGGAACCAATTCCATCATGGAACAATAATTGAGAGCATACGTCAACTATCAACAGGATAATTAGAACCAACTACTACCTTTTGCGGAATTTGCATAAAATAACGGACAACAAGAAACAATTAAGACAACACCATTCTTTGCAAACTGCGGAAAACCCACGAAACATGACGCAAGTAGTCATCTGATACCGGATCGGAAGATACAGGCGAACGAAATGACCCAATGCCACGATACCATATGCGAAGAAATGGTGGCCGCGCAACTTCGAAAGAGACAAAATTACGATCAACACAGAAAACCGGATCCGAGTTTGAAATCAGGATATATGGTATGGTTCCTACCAAGGAATGTAAGGACCTCAAGACCATGCAAGAAACTTGATTACAGAAAGATGGGGCCCTTCAAGTCTTGGCAAGAGTAGGGAACAGTGCATATAAGCTGGACTTCCTCCCATCGATGGGAATACACAACACCATCCATATCTCACTTCTCGAACCCTACCAAGACCAAAGATTCCTATGACAGATCCAGTCACCACCACCACCAATCGAGATCGAAGGCAAAACAGAATATGAACTTGAAGAAATAGTAGATTCACGACTACATTACGGAAAACTCCAATATCGAACGAAGTGGACTGGATATTCTCCTGAATACGATAAAGTTTGGTACCAAGTGGAAAACTTGGATACGCAGAAAATGCAATCAAACACTTCTCCAAACGATACCCAGAATAATCAAGGCTGGGAAGAAATCAAACAAGAAACAACGAACGATGGTTGGGAAGACCCAATACTAGAACTCACTCCAACTAGCACAGCCTATGCAATGGTGGAGGACTGGCAAAGGGCATCAGAACACAACGCGATGAGCTGGAAGGTATGCTAAGACGAGCATTGCAACGTTGATAGAGGAGACAAGGAAGGGGCCTGTTACTGGCCAAAACAACCACATGCAGTAATGAGAAAGGAGGAGTGCTAACGAAAGAATTGTCGAGCCCACCGGCATGCGAACATCCGGGCAGGATACTACCCGAAGGCGTGGGGTAAAAGAGAAGAAGTGAGCAGGAAGGATGCTCAGCGCACGGAAGCCAGGAGGGGAAGGTTGGAGAGGGGCTAGGAAACCCAAAACTATTATACAGGAAGCCAACACACGCAGACAGATATTGAATGCCTCAAAAGAAAAATTTCGGGTATGGAAATATAACTGGATGAACCCCAAGGAACAATAAGACTCCAGGACAAGACCCTTGAAGCGCAACAAGCCACCATTGCGCACCAAAAATGAACTAACGAGGTGGCAGACGTGACCTTGGAGATGGTCAGGAAACAGTTACGCACAACGGAACAAATTTTACGGAAGTTCCGTCCTGACGCAATAAGATTTGGGAACCAAGTAATGAAACTTGGTGAATAGCTTGATGGGACTCAAGTTGAGGGGAGAGAGGAGCTATTTCACAAATGAGGACTTAGCAATAGAGAATATTTCACAGGACTCATGATTTGTGAGATCATTTATGATTATGATGTTTGATATGATTTATGTTTATAGTTTCATGACTCACGATTGTGAGGTGATATGATGTTATGACAATCGCACCTGACTACAGGTATGAGTTATGGGTTTCACGCAGGTGACGCGATTAGTGCACATGACCTTTTATGGAAATTGGATATTATGGTGATTGTATACTATGACTCAAATTGTGAGTCATAGGATGTTTGTTATACTATGACTCACACGGCAGTTATAGTAAAGTGGTGACTCATAGTAAAGTCTCCAGGGTTAGGGTTCTGGGAAAAGCGCCTATTTAAGGAGGGTCACGGACACAGATAGCTAGCTCTTCACGCAACCACCTAAGGTACTTCCTATGTTATACTTATACTATTAGTTCAATTGATACTTTATTCTTATTACGACCATCCATTTATATTCAACGACCGTACGGTCATTTGAGGAACCTATCGCTAAGGAGCAGTCGCAAGGGCTAGGAGTGAGAGCACACTGCGTTCCCCAAGGCGACGTAAGGTTACGAGACCTGACGAGCGGTAAGAACAGTGGTACGTATCGTTACCTGTTGCAGTTGAAGGAGATAGTATGCCTTGTCCGGCAAACTAGGGATAGGTTTGTAACATCGCTTTTCTACGGAATTTTCCCCATCACATCCCCACATCCATCAGCCAGTTGGGTCGAATCTGTACCTTACACCAATTCCTGTAAATAATTCCACCTTTTGAACCCAATTGTAACATTAATGATAGTAAACATGGACTCTGAAAACAGTCTTGAGTTAATGGGATATGTCTCAGTGTACTACATGCAGGCGGGAGAGGTAAGTCACGGATTTCGATACTGACGGAAGGGCAAATTTGCGTAATGGATCCAAAGAATACTTGGTAAGAGAGAATAAGAGTAGGTGTTTTGATGGGTAGAGTACTAATTTAATTAATGGTCTGATAGGCCAAGCGAAGAGGAAGTAGACTGGGAGTGGTGCACCATTTGGGGCCAGTACCTGAAGTTGTAGTGCCAATAGTACCAGGGCTGCAAAGAGTGGAGATAGATGAAGGTTTGCAAATAAGATCTCTTGGTGCAGAGTAAAAATTAATATGGTGGTCTTAGAGAACATGGAGGAGGGAGAGGCAGTAGGTGTCTTGGAGCAAAACTAGGATGGTCTTGCCAGGAAGGAGCAAGAGTGCAGGCCCGCAATCGAAGGATGTGTTATACCCCAATAGTTCCTTTTAACATTCAATGATATGGAAGAGGATTTGGAGCAGGTGCGGTGGAAGTACAGGTATGCAGTGGATGGAGAAGAGAGAAAGAGGTGGGAGCATTTGAGAGAACTTATAGAGGAAGTCTATTGAGAAGTTGTAGGGACTGTTTGGTATATTGAATCTTGAAGTAGTTGTTATTATGTAAGGGGAGAGAAATAGAGGAAACTAATGGGTGGAATCCAATTTAGGCAAGGAGGAGGAGGGAGGAAAGGGAGGGGATTGTGGAAGAGGAGGGGGTGAGAGAGGTGGAACTTGTTCAACTGGCCAGAGAGCAGGAAGTGCCGGAGGTTCGAAGGAGAGAACCTTTGGCTTTTCTGAACTGTCGGGCTGGGTGGACAAGTCATGATCTTGGGAGGATGGATATGGAGTGGACTGCTTGCCATGCTTTGCACTGGATCAAAGAATTATCAACCAACCAACCACGAGGTAGGGAGGTTAGCCTTGAGATCTGCGGCAAGCATGGTAAGGTGGAGGTGGAGAGGATGCGTGTGCTACCGGAGCCCCTCTATTCTTTAATGAGTGGACCTGATGCAGGAGCAAGGACATTTCGGAGGAGCTGCGTAGGTGGAATGTCCTCTTTGCCTTGACCTGCTTTAAGTACAACTCCGACAACCGGACTGGAGAAATTGGGGGTACCTTTCACTCTTCCAGGTGCATGGGGCTCTCTTTCATAGGCAGCGCCCCTGGTACCTGCAGGGGATCGTGAGGCGCAATACTCTCAGATCTAATTCTATGATCCTGCCATTGCCGCTCAGGTTAGGGGGCCGCCGTGCACCTGAATTGGAGCCCCATTTGATTCAGTCATTGACCTTGATGCTGTAGGGGTACAACCCTCATATCCAGATTTACCTCACAGCTCAAGAGCGGATTGCATACCTTGCTGCCTCGGAGGACAACTTTCGCCTATTCCTCAATCCACAACTACGCCAGGTTGCGGAGAGGAGAGCCGATCTGAGGTGCGAGAACCTTCCGGTTGCAGATCAAGTCTGCATTATTCTGCCTCAGGAAAGTGAAAGTGAGACCTTTAGGGATATTGTCCTAGCCAGGAGGGTGAATGGAGATAATGTGGGAAGCCCTTTTACCCTAATTAATCCCAATAATGCCACCTACCTTCCCCTCCAGTATGTTATCCTGTTCCCTTTTGGAGAACCAGGCTGGAATTGGGGAAGGGCCTTGAGAGATGCCCAGAGTGGTGGTCAGGACAAATCACTAGCTCAGCGGGCTTTCTACAAGTTCCGTCTGCACACCCCTTCTGTTGAGCCGGCCACCCTCTTCATGGACAAAGATTATTCCTGCTGTTTGTCGTTGACGCCTGGGCAGTGTGTGATCAAAACAAACTAGCTTGGCTGCACTCCCACCAGATGGAACTCTGGGCCGAAGTCTACAATGGTCTGGCTGATGTTCAGGATGCTGCGGATGCCAATCTTGCACAGGTTGGAAGGAGGGTGATTCTAGCGTCGAGTTATGTGGGGGGTGATAGGTTTATGCAAGAGCTGTACTAAGACAGCATTGTAATTGTACGTTGGTTTGGCAAACCTTCGCTATTCATAACCTTCTCTGCTAACCCAAGGTGGGTTGATATTGAACAAGAGCTGCAGCCTCATCAAACCACAGCTCATACTCCTGATCTTGTTGCGCGTGTGTTCAAGCTCTAGGTACGAGATCTCCTGGATCAGATCTGGAATAAGGAAGTCTTTAAACTTTGCCTGGGTTGGGTCAGGACTATGGAGTACCAGAAGCGTGACCTCCCACATTTGCACCTACTGGTGTTCCGTAATACGGACCACCAGTTCCTGACTACGGCGAATATCTATCAGTTTATCAGTGCTGAACTTCCCACGGGCGATGATGAGCGCAGTCAGGAACTGATGGGTATCATTCAGACATGTAGGGTACACTATCAATGTGCTGGCGGAAATGGTCTTGCACCCGGTATACAGGGGCTGGATATAATTTGTGCCACCAGCTGATGTAAGGGCTATCCGTGTCCATTCCAAGAGGAGACACTCATTACACTGGATAGTTTTCTCACCTACCAGTGGTGGGATGTAGGGCAGTCAGTCACAGTGGTGGTTCGGAGGAGGGGAGCTGATGTTATGGCTGTCATCGACAATAGGAGGGTGGTTCTCTACAGTCCATACTTGGCTCTCCGCTATAAAGCACACATTAATATAGAGGTGTGCGGGTCTGTCAAAGCTGTGAAATATATTCACAAGTACATTTATAAGGGTGGGGATTGAGCTACCGCACAGCTGCAAACCGAGAACAATGAGATTAAGCGGTACCTCCAAGGACGATATATTGGTCCCTCAGAGGCAGTGTGGCGTTTGTTTGCATTTAAAACACCCAACGAGCTGCCAACTGTGCAACATCTTGCCCGTCACCTTCCAGGCCATCAGCCAGTCTACTTTAGTGAGGGAGCCAATCCAGAAGCCCTACGCCTGGCTATGGATGGCAAACTCACTACCCTGCTGGCATTCTTCAAGTACAAAGAAGAACACGAGGATGGCAGGGGCTATTTGTACCAAGATTTCCTCGCACAATACGTCTACACCGCCAGTGGTGGGTAGAAGTGTAGGAGTCAGCAGTTTTCAATTGGTCGCATGTATGCAGCCAGCCCCTTGATGTGTGAACGCTATTACCTACCCTTGCTACTCTCAGTAGCAAGGGAACCTAGGAGCTTTGAAGACCTGAGGACGGTAGATGAGGTAACTCATGAGACCTTCAAGGGTGCCAGTAGAGCGCTGCGGCTCTTGGAGGATCATGGGGAGTGGAAGGACCTATTCTGAGAAGTGAAGAAGTTCAAGACTGGGAAGGCGCTCTGGCATCTATTGTCCATTGTTCTCCAGCATATGACGATCGCAAACCCGCTTGGGATCTGGCAGGAGTTCAAGGAGAGCTTTTGCGATGACTTGGCGCGCTTGCTTGTCTTGGGCAGGGTGGATATAAAGTTAGGGGGAGATGCTTTTGTGGGAATCCTGTACCTTGATTATGGCTTGCACTTGATTGGGCAACAGCTTAGAGAGTACGGGAAGTTCTTGGCGGATTTTGAGCTCCCCTTGCCGGTTCTGGATTGGAGGGATAGGGGGAGTCGGGACATGGGTAATGGAATGATCAGAGAGGAGATGGGGTATAATGAGGAGTGGGAGGTAGAGGCTTTTGCGGCAATGCGAGGCCAGTTGAATGAGGATCAGGGGATGGCCTTTAATGTTATAATTGCTGCGGTGGAGAGCCGTGAGCAGGACCGGCAGAAGCATCACCAGTCCCGCGCCTACTCCCTTCATGGACCAGTTGGGACTGGCAAAACCTTCCTGTACAACTGTCTCTGTAGCTATTGTCGATCTCTGGGCAAGATAGTACTGTGTGTCGCGTCCTCCGGGATAGCGGCACAGCCTCTGCCCAAGGGTATAACTCCACATTCAAGGTTCAAAATTCCGCTTTCGAACATCATGCATGCTGTATGCAATATCCCGCACAACTTACAACTTGCGGATTTGATCCGTCAAGCCTTTCTTATCATCTGGGATGAGGTTCCCATGCAGCATAGGCCATGCTTCGAAGCGGTATCTAGAACCTTGAATGATATCTCCAATGCTGGTAACAGGGGAGTGTTTGGTGGGATACCTACAGTACTTGGTGGTGACTTTGCCCAGATATTGCCTGTTATTCGCCGCGGTCCCAGGCATGATACAGTGCAAGCCTGTATTCAACATGGCTCGATCTGGGTAAGCTTACAAGTCTTAAAACTGAAGACCAGTATGCGTGTCACTGCCAGTGATGGTGATAGGGTCTTTCTCACCTTTCTCGAGGATCTGGTCACGAAGCCCAACCTGCGTGGAAGTGTTCAATTACCAGGGTGGATCCACCAGGTGCCTAATGTTGATCTGTTGTGTCATCAAATCTACCCACAGTCATTATTATATGACGCCGTCAATACTCACAATGTTCTTGCTGGTCACACCATCCTGGCCTTCCGCAATGACACAGTGACTGACTTGAACGATGTACTCCTGGAGAGGATGCCTGGTGTGGAGAAACGGTATGAGGCTACCAACCATGTTGAGGTACTTGAGGATACTGCCGCTACTGAGCCCTACGGTATGGAATATTTACAGATAATCAACCTACCATCTACTCCGCCATCATGCCTGAGACTCAAGATTGGAGGACAAGTTATTCTACTGCATAATCTGAGTGCCAGAGAGGGCTTATGCAATGGTAACAGAATGAGAATAATGGGAATTAGCCGAAACTGCGTGCATGCAGCTATTCTGGGTGGAAAGTTCGATGGCAAGATCTGCTTGCTCTCGCGGATTAAGCTTACCACCCTTGAAGATGATCTCCCTTTCATTCAGCAGCGTTCTCAGTTCCCTATATGCCTCTGCTTTGCCATAACTGTAAACAAGTCACAGGGCCAGCCCCTTGTTCAGGTTGGTGTCGATTTACACATCCCTGCTTTCAGTAATGGCCAGCTGAATGTGGCTCTGTTCAGAGTTATGTCACTCGATTGGCTCACTCTGCTGACTGCAGAGAGAAACTATTCCCATACTGACCTCATTGTCTATCCCGAAGTCCTTCTTTGACCTTTATCTGGTACCTCTCTTACGTTCGGTATATCCTACTTCCATTTTTTGCCAACTACTAGGTAAAGTATCTTGTAATATGGAGGGGGTCACAATCCAGGCACTGCTAAGAGTAACCTTACTATATGGATTGTTATTCTCCTATCCAGTGATACTCATACAGTAAGAGAAAGTACAGTTTACCTGTGGCACTCCGATGAGTGTACTGATTGTCTAACTCGCCATTTACAACGTCAGTCCTGGTTGAGCTTGATTTTATGATTATAATATTTGCACTTGATCATGGTTCTTTTTCCAGTACAGTTCGCTATCAATGGAACATTTTTAGTTAAATATATTTTAATTAGTATTTTGTATTATACAATCTCGTTTCGATAGGTAAATTAAACCAAATCAGACCAAGGTTATAATAAACAAACAAGCAAAGGAAGGATCATATGCCGCATAAGGAGAAAGTAGAATAGTATAAACCTTTAGAGGAAAATAGGTAGAAGTACAAGCAGGGGCATGACGAATAGATTCAGTATGAACCTATACTAGTCAAACTTCTGGAAAAGGAATAGACTCCTAGAGAAATGTCAGAAAAGAAATAGAATAAGACAGTTGATGGCAGTTGCCAGGAAGAGAAAAGGCGGACTGTAGGAGTACGCAGGAACAGAGGAGGGAGGCAAGACGGAAGAGGCCGGTGGAATAGAGAATGACGGTGAGACAGAAGACGATAGCGGGACCGAGGAGGAGGGCAAGTCGGAAGAGGATGGCGGGAGAGATGAGCACGGCAGGACGTAGGAGGACGGTATGATGGAACAGGACAGCAAAATGGAAGAGGATGGCGGGACTGAAGATGGCAGCTCGACGCATGACGACTGCGAGAAGGTGGAGGATGGCGAGGCGGATGAGGAAGGCGGATTGGAAGATGATGGCGAGACGGAAGAGGGAGGCTGTAAGGAGGATGACGCCGAGAAGGCGGAGGAGGGCTGGAAAGAAGGGGATTATGAGACGGAGCAGGATGGATCAAAGGTTGAAAAGTGCTAAAGAAAGAATTGTTAGAATATTCTTGGATGACAACAAACTCTTAAGGGCCTATTTGGCAAAGTTGTGACCGTTCCGTTGGTTGACCGTTCCCCATACAAAAATTGATATCCTTCGGTTTCGTAATGGTCACTTTGTATGGGGAACTGTCGACAAACGGAACAGTCGCAGCTTTGCCAAACAGGCCCTAATTAATTGTGGGAGAAGTGGTAAGGGAGCATGTTATAAGGAAGGAGGTAATTGGTTACAAGGGGAATTTTTAATTGCTGAAAAGGGGAGTGAAGTGTGTCAAGGAAAACAACGCCCAAAAGAATGATTAGGACCACCCTTTCCTTTACTATGAAAAATTTCAAATGGCAACCATGGACTTATTATGTAATTAATCCCTTCTGATTTTCTTGCAAAGCGTTTAATGGTCTTTTTATATTTCAAATTTTGAGCCTTATTCACACCTGGTAAACTGGCTTACTAATACAGCTTTGGCAGAAAACCACGGACACAATATACAATATCCATAGCCCTGTAACAATAGGAAAATTATAAATCCAAGGCAGGTTTGTTCAATTACAACCACACCAAAATTACGAGGACAATATTTTCGCATATAACCAGCATACGCGGACTCCACGAGGACGAGGAGGGGGATGCTAGTCTTATATGTACCAGACAGTTTATCTCAAAGTGCGTGATAAAGGTACAATCTGATAACGCATGCTGTCGTGTACCCTTGCTGTATTCGTGGGCACAGGCATGTGACGCAACCAGCATTCCACAATTTACCCCCACAATGGAACCCACAATGCCGTGCCAAAAGTGAAAATTTCTCCCATTTGCTATGAAAACTTTTTCTCCCCCTCCTCACATCATCTGTCCCTTCTTCATCCCTTCCCACAAACCCCTCTACCACTCACCTCAACACACCTGTCTGCACCACAACATATCGGAACCATCCTCTATCACCAAGAGCATACATCATACGCCAGAGGAGAGAGCACACACCACATCAAACTGCTGCAAGATCTCATACCAACTCACAAGAGCGAGTACGCACCACACAACAACACATCACATCATCATCAATCTTGCTATGATGCCGCGCTGTACCTGATGTCACAGGGATAAATTGGTGGAGGACTTTGATGCAGATCTTCGAGGTGGCTTATGCCGTACATGCCGCTTGTGCCTGGTAAGTTGTTTCCTCTTGTATAACTCTTGTCTATGTGTGGGAATCCTATTCTAACACATACATGTGCCAACAAAATAGGAAAATGTGCGCAGGACAAGCAGGTCAAGAGGGGCCAATCGAGGTTCCGGGGTTGGAGAGATAGCGGGAGCAGGAAGTATACACACCAGCAATGCTTTCATGGAACAGTTACTAATTGAAGGATAAGTGGAAGGGAATTCAGGGGAAGGAGCAGGACCGGGGGTTGTGCCAGTGAGGAACTTGGATGGTATACTGGTTGTCTGAATGATGGAGGAAGAGTTGCTAATAAGTGATAGGTGGTGTGGGAACACCGGTATTGGGAGGATATGGTCTTGAGCCGATGGAGGACATAGAAGGTATATTTGCAATCAGGCTATGTGAAAGAAGTGTGTACTGACATCAGGGAAAGCAGCTGGTAATCAGGCCGTACTGGGAGCAGAAGGTGTGGAGCGGGAAGGAATACCAGCAGGTATGATTATTATTAGGGACAAATGAGGAGCAAAGACTAATATAACAAATAGCTTCCAGGCATGTGGAGGGGATAAGAAGATGCGGGCACTGCAGGCAGGAGAAAGAGGAAGGGGCATTTGGGTTGAATGCGCAGGGGAGACTTCAGTTGACATGCAGGTTATGTCTGGTAAGTTGTTCAATAATACGCTCTTAATAGGAAAATTAGATTATGTGGACTCTAACGGAGGACAAATTTTAGACTGCACTGCGACGACGCAGGGAGGGAGTGGCCTTGATACCAGCAGAGAATTTGCAGCTGGTTCCTCCAGCCCCTGCAGGAGAGGGACAACAGGTACAGTCCCGGGTACCTTTGTCCTTTGAGTGTCAGAGAGCTAGGTGGACAGGCCGCGATCTTGGCAGGTTGGATATAGAGTGTGCTGCCTGTCATGCTTTGCACTGGAGAGAGGAGTTGCAGAAGCAAAGAAGCAGAGATCCAGGGGAAACAAGCTTCGAATCCTGTTGCAAGCATGGCAGGGTAGTGATAGAGCGAATGCGCCCACTGCCAGAGCCTCTGAATGCCCTGATGAGTGGTCTCAATCCACCGGGACAGTCATTCAGGGAGCATCTGAGGCAGTGGAATTCGCTCTTCGCCCCTACCAGCACTCCCCAAAACATGGATAACAGGACCTGGGAGATTCGAGGCACATTCCAGCTGTTCCAGATCCATGGTGCACTGTATCATAGGCAGGGACCACTTGGACCTGCAGTGGGCCTGGGTGATGCGTTGTATTCCCAGGTCTACCTCTATGATCCAGCCGAGGCTGCAAGGCAAAGATCTGGACGTGCACTGAACCTGGATCTCAATCTCATTGGTTCCTTAACCATGATGCTGCAGGAGTCACACCCACTGATACAACTCTATCGGACGGCTCATGAACGATTGGATGAGATCAGAGGAGCATGAAAGCAATTACCGCCTTATCCTTAACCCACAGCTTAGCCTGGTTGTGGAGAGAGGAGCTGATCGCAGAAGGGAGAATCTACCCACGGCAGATGAAGTCTGCATGATTCTGCCGGAGGAGTATGGAAGTGAGGGTTTCAGGGACATTGTTATCGCTAAAAGGGTGGATGGGGAAGAGGAGAGTAGTGCCTTTACTCTAATCAACCCCAATCATGCACTTTATCTACCCCTGCACTATGTTCTTCTATTCCCTTATGGAGAACATGGATGGCACTGGGGTAGAAGGCTGGTCAATGGCGCTGACTTACCCATGCCACAGGGCGCCTTCTATCGGTTCCGCCTTCATACCAGAGTTGATGAGCCGGTCACCGTCTTCCATGGTCAATGGTTATTCCAGCAGTTTGTTGTTGATGCGTGGGCAGTATGCGATCAGAACAAGCTGACCTGGATCCGCAACCACCAGGCAATAATCAGAGCCGAGTTATACAATGGACTGGCTGACGTTTTGCGCACTGGTGATGTTGACATTGACCAGGTGGGAAAGAGGGTGGTTCTACCATCCAGTTATGTGGGAGGAGACAGGTTTATGCTAAAGCTGTATCAAGACAGCATAGCGATTGTGCGCCACTTTGGCAAACCTTCGCTATTCATAACCTTTACCGCTAACCCCAAGTGGGTTGAGATTGAGAATGAGTTACTACCAGGTCAGCAGGCAGCAAACAGACCTGATCTGGTATCTCGTGTATTCAATCTCAAGGTACAAGATCTTCTTGACCAGATGCGCCAAAAGGAAGTCTTTGGACCTTGGTTGGGCTGGGTCTGGACCATTGAGTATCAAAAGCGTGGTGTTCCACATCTACACCTCCTGGTGTTTCTGAGGACAGACCACCAGTTCCTCACAGCGGCCAATATTGATCGCTTCATCAGTGCCGAGCTTCCTACCGAGCCTGAAGCGATTGGTAAGGAACTGCGTGGGATTATTCAGAGCACAATGGTGCATACTCACTGTGCTGGTGGTAATGGTCAGGCCATGTGTATGCAAGGTCTGAGCCCTCTTACCACACGGACCTGCCGTAAGGGCTATCCCCGTCAGTTCCTAGAGGAGACTCTTATCACGTAGGATGGCCATCCCCTCTATCGCAGAAGGGATACAGGTCATTCATTCACAGTACAAGTGAGTAGTAGTGGAGGGAGAGTTGATGCTGTCATTGACAATCGAAGGGTAGTTCCCTACAGCCCTTACCTCTCACTCCGCTACAAGGCCCATATCAATGTGGAGGTGTGCGGGTCCGTCAAAGCAGTCAAGTACATTCATAAGTACATATACAAGAGTGGAGATCGAGCAACTACTATTGTGGATTCAGACCATGATGAGATCAAACGTCATCTACATGGTCGCTATATTGGTCCCACAGAGTCGGTTTGGCGGCTGTTCAAGTTCCAAACCCATGGGGAACTTCCTTCCGTCAGGACTCTCCACTTGCATCTTCCAGGCCAGCAGGCCGTCTACTTCTCGGATCAGGAGGGTCCGGGTGCAATCCAAGAGCGCTTGGACAAGTCCATGACCACCCTCCTGGCCTTCTTCAAGTACAACTCTGAGAATGTAGATGGAAGACAGTATTTGTACCATGAATTTCCGGATCACTATGTGTACGAGTGTAAGGTGGGATGGAAGCGTAGGACACGAGGATTTTCTATTGGTCGTATGTGGTCAGCCAGTCCCTTCATTGGAGAGCGCTACTATTTGCTCTTACTTCTCACTGTCGTACATGGTGCCAGGAGCTTTGAAGACCTGAGGACGGTAGATGAGATACAGTTGAAGACCTTCAAGGGTGCCTGCATTGCCTTGAGGCTGTTGGAGGATGATGGTGAGTTGATTGCCATGTTCAGAGATGCACGTGAGTTTATGACAGGAAGGGCCTTCCGGCACCTGTTTGTTCTTGCCCTGCAACATACAACCATTACTAATCCACTTGCCATCTGGGATGAGTTTGGGGAAGGTTTCTGTGATGACCTAGACCACTGCATCTTGACAGGTAGGGTCAGGGTGCCGGTTGGTGGGGAGGATCTGGGGGCAGGCCTTGCTCTAGACTATGGACTCTACCATATTCAGGAGTGCCTGAATGAATATGGCAAGTCCTTGAGGGAGTTTAGCCTGCCACAGTCGGTACTGGATTGGAGGCAAGGAAAGGAAGGGGTAGGGGGGAATGTGAGAATAGGGGAGGTGATGGGATATGACATGGAGCAGGAGCGGGAGTTGTTTGAAACGATGCGGGAGAGGTTGAATGAGGAACAGGTTGCCTGCTTCAATGCAATTGTTGCTGCAGTGGAGAGGCATGAGCAGGATCCACATCAACAGGAGCCCTCTGGTGCCTTCTTCCTACATGGCCCATCAGGTACAGGAAAGACCTTCCTCTACAACTGTCTCTGCAGTCATTTCCGTTCTTAGGGTAAGATTGTACTGTGCGTCGCGTCCTCCGGGATAGCGGCCGAGCTAGTTCCTGGTGGCCGGACAGCACATTCAAGGTTCAAGATCCCCCTTATGAATGACACTAATGCTGCATGCAATATCACGCGCAACTCCTATCTTGGGGAGTTGATTCGCAGAACCTCACTTATTATCTGGGATGAGGTTCCCCTGCAGCATAAGGCGTGCTTCGAGGCGATCAACACAACCTTGAATGATGTCTGCAACATTGGTAATCAGCAGTTGTTTGGTGGGATTCCTACGGTACTCGGTGATGACTTGGCACAGATCTTGCCTGTTATCCGCTGTGGTACCAGACAATCCACTCTGTTGGCCTCACTTCAACATAGCTCTATCTGGTATCACTTACATATCTTGAAGCTTAAAACAAGTATGCGCATGATTGCCAGTGAGGCCAACCAGGTATTTCTCACCTTTCTGACTGACATGGTTACTAATCATGCCCTGCATGGGAAGCTTCACCTCCCTGCTTATATTCGTAGGGTGTCCACAGTTGATCAGCTCTGTGATCTTCTCTATCCACAGACATTGTTGAATGAGCCTGTTACCATACACAGTGCTCTTGCAGGAAGAGCTATCCTGGCCTTTCGCAATGACACTGTGAACGATTTCAATGATGTTTTGTTGGAAAGGATGCCTGACGAGGAGCATAGGTTTGAAGCCATCAACCATGTCAATTTATGTGAGGATGCTGCTGCTGCTGAGCCCTTTACAGTTGAGTATTTGTAAAGCATCAGTCTAGCATCTATGCCACCTTCTAGCCTGAGACTCAAGATAGGTGCCCCACTAATTCTGATCCAAAACTTGGGTCCCAGGGAGGGCTTATGCAATGGCACGAGGTTGAGGGTGATTGGAATCCGGCGCACCTGTCTACAGGTTGCAATTCTGGGTGGAAAGTTCAATGGCATGATCCGTCTTCTACCATGGATCAAGCTTACCACCACAGATGAAGATCTTCCCTTCATTCTTGAGCGTACTCAGTTCACTGTCCGTTTATTTTTCGCTATGACTGTCAATAAATCTCAGGGCCATTCCTTGGATCAGGTTGGTGTTGATTTACGCACCCCTGCATTCACCCATGGGCAACTCTATGTGGCCCTGTCAAGAGTCACATCGCTAGAGGGACTAACACTCCTACCCTCTGAGTAATCACCTACTCAAACAGATAACGTGGTGTATCCTGAAGTTCTTCTGTAATTTCGTTATGGTAATTACACTTCCTGTTCTACCTTTTCTATTCGGTTATAACTTAAAAACTAACACTCAGAATATTTTAAAAAATTTAGGAATAGAGGAGCATCACTCAATCGAGACATCTATGGTCTCAAATGATCTGTGTATTATTGATTTGTTGTGGTATCTTATGCAATTGACTGCTTGAAACACACTATTAAATGTTATGAAAATTTCCATTCAATCCTTACTGGTAGTCAGCTTGGCATTTATTTCCTTAGGATAATAGTTATGTCTTGCCATGAGAATTTAATAGAAACACACTCTTAAACGTACTTTGTCTGGCGTTAGTGTATTGTATATATTCGATAGCTACCTACAAAATCTGATTAAGAAAAACTTTGATATTATGCCTTTTATTTTGCAAGGTAAAGTTATATGAATTTCTGACTGCCATATATTGCCTGTTCAGCTTAGAATATTAACTACGCACTTGACCACTTGGTCAAGGGGCTGCTAGTCTTATATCTACTATGTAGCAGACAGTCCGCCGTGATCCTTATCCAAATGTCAGCGATTTAATCAGATCTACCGCGTGCAGGAGGGCGACTAATTGTCGTTGCCACCACAGGCGAGGCAAGCCACACCAAATCCTTGTTGCGGCTGTGCCATTCCGTACTCTACAATTCTCAGCACCGAATATCTGGACACAGCAAGTTGGCCCTGGTATACTACCTATACAGTATTATTCCTTACGGATCAAGTATGCTGGCTGATGGTGTAATGAAAAATAAACTAAAGGTAAGAATCTGAGGAGAAAACAGAAGCGTTTAGCCGAATAAGTTTATTTATTGCTGCATCACAAGCGGTGTATTTATTGGGATATATAAGAGAGGCCACAATGACACTGAGAATCAATATATGCCATGCCCAGTTGACCCTACTATGCCACCTAAGAAGTTTGGCTTCACATAGTAACGCTTCATCCAATAGTGAAATGAGAAATAAATAGAAACAATACAAGCAGGGGAGAAATATAATAATACATTAAGCGATATCACTTTATCTATTACGGAATTGCAAGGTGAACTTTTGCTTGGTTCTATGACAGAAGCCAAAACTGCCTTCTAGATCAACTTATACCATACCAGGTTTATCACCATAAACCACCTATCCAGTATGGGTATTTGCGAATCAACTCAGCCACCTCATGAGGAAAAGAGAAACAAATACAAGTAAAGGAACTCTTACGCGAAACAGAATAATTTAGCGGTACTAATATATCTATCAAAGAATTTTAAGGTCTCGGTTTGTATACTTCTATGAGACAAGCTAGAACATGTGAGTCTTGATCACTTTGAACTACCACAACTTTGGTATCATACATTATCCATTTGGTACCGTCATTTGTGAATTGATAGCTGTCTTTCTATAGGCGATTGAGGACTTTCCATATAGACAGTCGGATTATATCAGGCTAATTATAACAGAATTCAAAAACTGCCATACTCTGAGTGGTACTATAGGGCTCTGTGGTGTGTGGCTTAGGAGGAGGAGATCAGAATGCACCTGACAAGCCAGTAAAGTATGCAATAATCTGTATCTAATAGCCACTGAAGTTATAGAAGAAC
This sequence comes from Tuber calosporum, assembly GCA_003316355.1. NCBI lineage: Eukaryota > Fungi > Ascomycota > Pezizomycetes > Pezizales > Tuberaceae > Tuber > Tuber calosporum. The sequence continues at coordinate 63,505 of QFET01000563.1, read as the reverse complement.
TGGAAACCATTGTGAATATTATAGCAAGTAAGCTGATGGTTTAAAAACCATTTTAAAGGATGCCAATACCGATGCAGGTGATATAGGGATAGCTCAAAGTTTAGCAAAGTTGCCATGTGGGCAAGTACTACTGAGGTGCAAGAACAAAAGGGAGCTGGAAGAGATATTCTGAGACATCTAAAACCTGCCCCATATTAACTGCATAGTTCACAAGATATCTAAATTTTGTCAGATCTCCTAGGTGCATAGAGCTGACTAAGCCAGCTTGCTCCTATATGCATAGTGCAGTGTACTGTATTTCCCAGCACACCAATGAAAGACAGCCTTCGCGATGTCGAGATCAATTCTGATGTAAAGGTTGCCTCTCCTTTAATCCCTTCCAATTATATATCACCTCATACGGCTTTCCTTTCTGTTCAACTCTGTGACAACTACAATTTAAAAAACAACTTAGGGACTGAAGAGACATTTTCCGCACAGTATTTGGGTATTCAGCTTTGCCCCTTAAACCCTGCCTGCTATAAGTTTTGATACTGATTTCCAGGTCAAGATATGCCATACTGTGGAACCTGTCATAGAGAGAAGTCCGAGGATGCTTTCGAATCTGATGGAAGAGGAAATTTACGTAAAGGATGCAGGGAATGCTTGGTCAGTGTGAAAAGATAACTGAGTTATTCCAGGATTGACTACTGATATGAATAATAAAAAATCGGCAAAAGCGGAGGGATAGAAGACGGCAGGGACTCCCAGTCATCCTAGGCGTACCAGTAGGAGATGGGTCGCTTCTCTCTGGCCTGCCAGGGGTGGTGGATGATGGAGGTATATCACATATCAGTATTTATCAAATATGTTGTCTGATACACAGATGATTATAGGTGACCTGCAGGGTGAAATACCGGCACTGTTATTGGGACAGGATATGGAGGGTCCTGCCAGGAACGAGCACGAGTGCAGACCGCCTGTTGGAGAGAAGAATTTAGCTAAAACATAAAAAATATTATAAACTAATAGGTGGAAAATAGGGATATATATTGGGGAGAGGAGGGAATGCAGAACTTGCAGGAGGGAGAGGGCAGTGGGAGAATTTGCCAGTACCTTAAGGGGAGGTATACTACGAACCTGCAGGGACTTTTTGGTATGTTTTATCCTGGAATACAGATCGATACCTTTTAGCAGCAAGGTTGCTGGAGGCTAATAGTAGGAATAAAATATAGGCAAGGAGGAGAGTAGGAAGGGAGCAGGTGGGGGAAGAGGTGGATCGAAATGCGGGGCTTGTTCCCCTATCCCGAGAGCAGGCTGGCCAAGTAGTGCAAGTGCAACCACCCTTGGCTTTCCTAGACCGTCGCGCTGGGTGGACAAGTCATGATCTAGGGAGGATGGATAGGGAGTGCACTGCCCGTCATGCTATGCACTGGGTCTCAGAGTTGTCAACCAACCAACCGCGCGGGCGGGAGGTAAGCTTAGAGTCCTGTTGCAAACATGGCAAGGTGGAGGTGGAGAGGATGCGTCAACTGCCAGAGCCCCTCAATCGCCTAATGAGTAGAGTAGATGCTCCAGCCAGATTAATTCGGGAGGGGCTTCGCAGGTGGAATGACCTCTTTGCCTTCACCAGCATCAAGTACAAGTCGGACAATCGGACTGGAGATATTGGAGGTACCTTTCAACTCTTCCAGGTACATGGGGCTCTCTATGATAGGCAGGGCCCATTGGTACCTGCGGGGGATCGTGAGGTGCAATACTCTCAGATCTACCTCTATGATCCTTCTGTCGCCGCGCAGGTGAGGGGGCGCCGTGCACCTGAATTGGACCCCCATTTAATCCAGTCCTTGACCTTGATGCTGCAGGATTGCAACCATCTCATCCAGATTTACCTCACGGCTCAGGAGCGGATCGCACACCTTGCTGCCTCTGTAGACAACTTTCGCCTACTCCTCAATCCACAACTACGCCTGGTTGTAGAGAGGGGAGCCGATATGAGGCGCGAGAACCTTCCTGTGGCAGATGAAGTCTCCATGATTCTGCCACAGGAAAATGAGAGTGGGACCTTTAGGGATATTGTCCTGGCCAGGAGGCTGAATGGAGATAATGTGGGAAGCCCTTTTACCCTAATTAATCCTAATCACGCCTTCTACCTTCCCCTCCAGTATGTTATGCTGTTCCCTTTTGGTGAACCAGGCTGGAATTGGGGAAGGGCCTTGAGAAATGCACAGGGTGGTGGTCAGGACAAATCACTAGCCCAGCGGGCTTTCTACAGGTTCCGTCTGCACACCCATTCTGATGAGCCGGCAACCCTCTTTCGTGCGCAAAGATTATTCCAGCAGTTTGTAGTTGACGCCTGGGCGGTGTGCGATCAAAACAAACTGGCTTGGCTGCACTCCCACCAGAAGGAACTCCTGACCGAAGTGTACAATGGTCTGGCGGATATTCTTGATGCTGGGGATGCCAATCTTGCGCAGGTTGGAAGGAGGGTGATTCTACCGTCGAGTTATGTGGGAGGTGATAGGTTTATGCAAGAGCTGTACCAAGACAGCATTGCAATTGTACGTCGGTTTGGCAAACCTTCGCTATTCATAACCTTCACTGCTAACCCAAAGTGGGTTGAGATTGAACAAGAGCTGCTGCCTCATCAAACCGCAGCGGATTGTCCAGATCTTGTAGCGCGGGTGTTCAATCTCAAGGTACGAGATCTTCAGGATCAGATCCGGCATAAGGAAGTCTTTGGACCATGGCTGGGTTGGGTCTGGACTATCGAGTACCAAAAGCGTGGCCTCCCACATTTGCACCTCCTGGTGTTCCTCAAGACGGACCACCAGTTCCTGACTGCGGCAAATATCGATCAGTTTATCAGTGCTGAACTTCCCACGGGGGATGATGAGCGCAGTCAGGAACTGAGAGGTATCATTCGGACATGTATGGTACACTCTCACAGTGCAGGCGGAAATGGTCATGCACCCGGTATGCAGGGGCTGGATGTATTTTCTGCCACCACCTGCCGTAAGGGCTATCCGCGTCCATTTCAAGAGGAGACAATCATCACACTGGATAGTTATCCCTAGCTACCGGAGGCGGGATACAGGGCAGTCATTCACAGTGGTGGTTCGGAGGAGGGGAGCAGATGGTATGGCTCTCATCGACAATAGGAGGGTGGTTCCCTACAGTCCATACTTGGCTCTCCGCTATAAAGCACACATCAATATGGAGGTGTGCTGGTCGTCAAAAAGCTGTGAAATATATTCACAAGTTCATTTATAAGGGTGGGGATCGAGCTACCGCGGTGGTGGAAACCGAGAACAATGAGATCAAGCGGTACCTCCAAGGATGATATATTGGTCCTACGGAGGCAGTGTGGCGTTTGTTTGAATTTAAAACACACAACGAGCTGCCCACTGTGCAACATCTTGCCCTGCACCTTCCAGGCCATCAGCCGGTCTACTTCAGTGAGGGAGCCAATCCAGAAGCCCTACGCCTGGCTATGGATGGCAAACTCACTACCCTGCTCTGATTCTTCAAGTACAATGAAGAACACGAGGATGGAAGGAGCAATTTGTACCTTGAATTCCCCGAGTATTACATCTACACGACGAGTGGTGGGTGGAAGCGCAGGAGTCTGCGGTTTTCAATTGGTCGCATGTATGCAGCCAGCCCGTTGATGGGTGAACGCTATTACCTACGCTTGCTACTGACAGTTGCAAGGGGACCTAGAAGCTTTGAAGACCTGAGGACGGTAGATGAGGTAACCCATGAGACCTTCAAGGGTGCCTGCAGAGCGCTGCGGCTCTTGGAGGATGATGGGGAGTGGAAGGACCTATTCCGAGAAGCGAAAGAGTTCAAGACTGGCAAGGCGCTCTGGCACCTATTCTCCCTTGTTCTCCAGCATACGACGATCGTAAACCCGCTTGGGATCTGGCAGGGGTTCAAGGAGAGATTTTGCGATGACTTGGCGCGCTTCCTGGTCTTGGGCAGGGTGGATATACCGGTTGGGGGAGATGCTTTTGTTGGAAACCTGTACCTTGATTATGGCTTGCACTTGATTGGGCAACAGCTTAGAGAGTATGGGAAGTCCTTGGCGGATTTTGAGCTCCCCTTGCCGGTTCTGGATTGGAGGGATAGGGAGAGTAGGGAGATGGGTAATGGAATCATCAGGGAGGAGATGGGGTATAATGTGGAGCGGGAGGTTGAGGCTTTTGCGGCAAGGCGAGAGCAGTTGAATGAGGATCAGGTGACAGCCTTTGATACTATTATTGCTGCGGTGGAGAGCCATGAGCAGGACCGGCAGCAGCATCACCAGTCCCGTGCTTACTTCCTTCATGGACCAGCTGGGACTGGCAAAACCTTCCTCTACAACTGCCTCGGTAGCTATTTTCGATCTCTGAGTAAGATAGTACTGAGCTTCGCGTCCTCCGGGATAGCGGCACAGCTTCTGCCCGGGGGGAGAACTACATATTCAAGGTTCAAAATTCCGCTTTCGAACGACATGCATGCTGTATGCAATATCCCGCACAACTCACCACTTGCAGATTTGATCTGTCAAGCCTCTCTTATCATCTGGATTGAGGTTCCCATGCAGCATAAGGCATGCTTCAAAGCGGTATCCAAATCCTTGAATGATATCTGCAATGCTGGTGACGGGGGAGTGTTTGGTGGGATACCTACAGTACTTGGTGGTGACTTTGCCCAGATCTTGCCTGATATTCGCCGGGGTACCAGGCATGATACAGTGCAAGCCAGTATTGAACATGGCTCGATCTGGGCAAGCTTACAAGTCTTAAAACTAATGACCAGTATGCGTGTTACTGCCAGTGATGCTAATAGGGTCTTTCTCACCTTTCTCGAGGATCTGGTCACCAAGCCCAACCTGTGTGGTAGTGTTCAATTACCAGGGTGGATCCGCCAGGTGCCTACAGATGATCTGTTGTGTCATCAGATCTACCCACAGTCAGTATTGAATGAAGCCGTCAATACTCACAATGTTCTTGCTGGTCGCGCCATCCTGGCCTTCCGCAATGACACAGTGACTGACTTCAATGATGTACTGCTGGAGAGGATGCCTGGTGTGGAGAAACGGTATGAGGCTACCAACCATGTTGAGGTACTCAGGATGCTGCCGCTGCTGAGCCCTACGCTATGGAATATTTGCAGAGTATCAACCTACCATCTATTCCGCCATCATGCCTGAGACTCAAGATTGGAGCACCAGTTATTCTACTGCACAATCTGAGTCCTGGAGAGGCCTTATGCAACGGTACCAGAATGAGAATCATGGGGATTAGCCGAAACTGCTTGCAGGTAGCTATTCTGGGTGGAAAGTTCGATGGCAAGATCTGCTTGCTCCCGCGGATCAAGCTTACCACCTTGGAAGATGATCTCCCTTTCATTCTGCAGCGTTCTCAGTTCCCTATACGCCTCTGCTTTGCCATGACTGTGAACAAGTCGCAGGGCCAGTCCCTTGTTCAGGTTGGTGTCGATTTACGCACCCCTGCCTTCAGTCATGGCCAGCTGTATGTGGCTCTGTCCAGGGTTACCTCACTGGATGGGTTCACTCTGCTGCCTGTAGAGAGAAACTCTTCCCATACCGACAACATTGTCTATCCCGAAGTCCTTATTTGACCTTTTCCTGGTATGTCTCTTACTTGTTTGGTGTATCATACTTCCTTTTTGGCTAACTGCTAGGTAAAGTATCTTGTAATATGGAGGGGTCACAATCCAGGCACTGCCAAGAGTAACTTCACTGGATGGATTGATACTCTCCCATCCATAGATACTCATGCAGTAAGAGAGAGTACAGTTTACCTGTGGCACTACTTTAAGTGTACTGATGGCCTAACTCGCCATTTGGAACGTTAGTCCTGGTTGAGCTTTATATTATGGTTATAATATTTACACTTGATCATGGTGCTGTTTCCAGTACAGAATTCTGTTAATAGAACATTGATTTCTTTGATTTGAATGTCAACTACCTGCTGTGTAAAATAATTAATAACCAAGAAGAAACAGGGTTGGGATTGACAATTTTGGACCAAGAGGAGAGTTGTAGGTCCCATACTCAGAATCTTGGGAAGTGGAGTGGGTGGAAGAATAGGACCATATCCTGCAGGTTGGAAAAGGAGGAAACGATAAAGGCAGTAAGAAGGGTAAGATTCAGTATGAACCTGTCCTAGATAAAGCTAGCTGGGGAAACCCCTGGGTGCAAGAACCCTGCTTGCACTATGTAATACCAGAACGCTCCTAATAATCGTTGGATGAAGCACAAAGTGTACGAGGACGAGGTCATAGCGGGGACCTTTAGTGAGTTGGAACCTGGAAAGCATAATCTAATATAGACTGTAACCACTATCAATGGCATGCTGAGTATTATTAATAGAGAGATAAGACAGACAATATCCTGAAGGGATATGGAATTAAGGAAGATGAATAATTGGAGCAGGAATCGAGAAAAGAGGAAGTCTAGGAGCAGAAACTGTTAGAGCTTGAAATTCAGACGGCGGAACTGAGAGAATTGGTACCGTCAATGGAGCAAGTTCAGTAGCAGGAAGGATTGGAGCTGGAAGCGAGGATGGAGTAACCTTGACTGGTGGAACTCGGCAGCAGGACCAGTAACAATACGAAGTAGGAATAAAGATACTGTAGGGGGAGGTACTGATGCGGGATGAACTAGTAGATCTGGAATCAATAGTGAAGGAATTGATGGAGGAGTTATTGACTCTGATGTGATCATAGGTAACGGAATCGACCGAGTAGGACTCTTTGGTAGAGAAAACGATGGTTGAGGAATCGATGGCGAAGGAATAGATTTTGTTGGTTCCAATTGAGAACCAAGGGTTCCTCAGTAAAGTGCTATAATAACCAAGGAGGAATTAGCAACTTTAAAGACTGACAAAGCAGAATGTGACAGGGACAGGATGAAGTGAGAAGGGACGAGTTGGTCGGGAGGAAGCAGATTCTGTATGAATCTAGATTCCGTGAAGAATATGAGAGTGGGAACAGGGACGAATCATTGATGGAGGAATCCACCAAGCAGGAAATGTGGGGGATGAATCTACGGTAGGGAAATCGATTTAGGTTAAATTATAGATGGTCGAAAGGATGGAGGAGGGATCAAAGTTGAAGAGACCGAATGAGTTAGAATGAACGGAGGAGGTATCCATCCATGCGGAATGTTTGGAGGAGGTATTCGGCTAAATAGAATTGATGGAGAAGGAATCAGGGCAGGAGCTTTTAAGGCAGGAGGTATCGAGAGTGGAAGAATCGATGGAGGTGGAATCGATGGAGTAGCAATCGATGGTGGAGGAATCGATTTTGAATTTTCCAATAGAGAACTAAGAGGTAGACTGTAAAGTGGTAGATGAACCATGGAAGAAATAGCAACTTTAAAGACTGACACTGGAAGAAGTTGACTTGGACAGGATAAAGGGTGAAAGGATAAGGCAGTAGGGAGGAAGTTGATTCAGTATGAATCTGGATCTGGTGAATAAAATTTGAGTGGGAACAAGGACGAATAATTGGTGGAGGAATCCACCAAGCAGGAAATGTTGGGAATGATCCAAGGAATGGATCTCCAGGTAGGTAAAATTGTCGATCGTCTTAGGGATGGAGGATGGATCTTAGGTGAAAGAATTGGTTGGGTTTGAAAGGATGAAAGAGGTATTCATCCAGGCGGAATGGATGGATACCGTATTTATCTAGATGGAGTCGTCGGAGGGGGAATCGAGGAAGGAGGAATATATAGTGTAGGAATCGACGAAAGAAGAATCTACCAAGTATCTTTCAACTGCGCCTGAACTGCTGCAACAAGAACTGGAGATTTAGAAAGTCATCAGACTAGAACTTGGAGACGATGGACAGAGGCATGATAACTTGGGGAAGGATTATCCACTAGAGTTGAATTAGATTCAGTAGGAACCTAGAGAGTGTGAACGAATCTGTGATAAATAAGGATTGACCAAGTGAGAAAGAATAGAGGAAGTGATACGAGGGAAATAGATAATTAGGTATAAAAAGAGGAGCATGAGGAAGAAATATTGATGTAGGAAATTGTAGTAGTGAGGAACTAATGGATGATAAACTGGAGTTAGGAAAACTGAGAAATAAAATGTTGAGTGTAAGAGCCTCCTGGCAGCACTGAGTATATTTCCCAAAGTGTAAGGAAGCTCATATAATCAATTTGATATTCAAGACAAAGCTGGTATCTCAAATAAGGAATAAAAATATTAAATTATCACCTTGAAGAGCTCTATGATACAAACCAAGTTATACAACAACCAGAACTGGTTAAATAATATATTATATGTTTGATATTTGTTTAGTTGCGAAGAAAAAAAAAGATTTTGCAGTAGGTAATAGGAGGCACATTGGGCGTTGTCTTGGAGCCTGCGGAGGGTGACACTTTTTAAGAAGCACAGGTTGGCAACACAATTGATTGAACAAGGAACCATTTACAACAAATATGTAGCGCTGTTCATGAATTGGATTTAAAATATGATAAACACTACACTTGGGGCTCTCAGGCAAAGTTGGGAGGCTATAATAAACTCTAAATTGGAGAAAAGAGCTATATCTGGGTTAGCCCTAATTTGGTTTCTGAAAAAACCTAAGGTAAACTATAAGTTTGGTATCGCGTGAGATACGCTTACTAAGCAATAGAGCAGCACCCCTTAGAGTTTATGCCAACAACGCTATAATATAATATGAGTACAAAACCATAAAAACACCCAAAAGCTCCCTACGTCGCAAGAAGAAGCAACCTCGGAAGAGGGGGGACGCTAGTCTTATATGTACCGGACAGTCCGCCAAGCGCGCGCACCAAGGTGTGCGCCGAGCCAGCAGCCACCGTGCACGCGCATGAACGAGCCACACCAACTCGTTTTTGCGGCTGTGTTGCGCGCGTGCTCCATTGGGCACTAAACTGTATATCTGATCATGTAAAGGCTCGGCAAGGTTTCCCCTTCTATATAAGTACGCCTTCCCCCCACTTTCCTTTTCATTCCACACCATCCTTCTCCACCAGAATCACAATCCTCCTCCCTGCCAACCTGCTGCATCCACCAATATGCTGCATAAATAAATAAAAAATAAAAAAATAAAATAAAATAAAATAAAATAAAATAAATAGATTAAATAGATTAAATAGATTAAATAAATAAAATAACATAAAATTAAATTAAATTAAAAAGAAATTAAATTAAATATAGAATAAATATTGAATAAATAAATTAAATGAAAGGTAAAATAAACAATACTTGTAAATAATAAATCGTATATAATAATCACTGTGTTATTGAGTTATAACATAAAACGTCCAAGTTAAAATGGTCTTAGAAAATGGTTTAAACAAGCTTCCCATTTTGCAACAGTCTTCTAACACATGACAGTGGAGATTTTGATTTACTGTTGCATTTATACAAATAATAAATCACTGACAAAAGTCACTGTGTTTGCAACTAAGGTGAAAAAAATATCATAATTATTAATTCCAGTATACAGCTTGCCTGCAGAGCTTAGATATATGGCAGCTAAAGTAATCCACAATCATAAAAATCATTGATCACATAGTTATCAACTTATCTCCTTTATTCTACCACCAATCTTGCCTAAATATTTATTATTGGGTGAATAACAAATTGTACGATTTTGACATCATGTAGTTGCAATTTTGTGTAAAGAAATAAGAACAGAGAATTCTGTAAGTGAAAGATAAGTTAAAAAGCAATATATCTAAAATGTAGGAGGTAGTTATATCTGATACAATATACAAAGATTATTAAAAGATAAATATATTGTTATAACCAGGATAATCTATCTCGAAAATCAGTTTACATCTGATGATGAAGATCTCTAATCTCATAATTCTCTGTAAATGTATTATATAGGTGATGATATGCCAAAAGTGGTTATCTTTCTATAATGCAACAAACTTGCTTCACTGCATTCTACTTCTCTAAGCATATAATGCATATTTCTTTATTCTCAGAAAATATTTCTTATGGAAATTCGTCTGTTAATAGGCTTAAGAATTTAAAATATAATAATTTTGTCAGAATAATTCTGGTTGTTATGCAAACTTAAAACTGTAACAAGACAAAACTGGATTTTGGGTGTTAGCCTAATTTTAGCTTGTGACCACCCATATGTATATCACAGAGGATAAAACTATTCTGCTGAAATAAATATATACTACTGAAATAAACATATATACTCAAATGAGAAAGGAATAATATTAAATTATAAAATTAAACTAAAAATAGGCAAAAATATGAGTATGAAAATAGATTTTAAGTATGTTACAAGGAAAAGTAAATTTATAAATGTCAGTTTTATAATTCAGGGGGGAATTTGTAACCTGATCAAGAGGCTATTAGAATTATCATATAAACTTGGTCAATTATCTGATTATAAAATTTAATCGACATTAGCAAGCATATTCTGAGGCAAATCACTATTCATATGTAGTAGTATCCAGGGTTTCTGAAAAATGCACCGGCAGCTAGAAGTCCTCATACTGAATTACAGAGCCTCCAATATCTCCATAGTTATAAATTAGCTCACTTCTATATTCCTTCTCCTATCTTCAATACACCCTCACTGTCCATTTCCTGCTTTCACCACCCTCTCTGGCAAATACCTGGCCTCCACTTTCTCTATACTGCCTACATTCAACAATAAAGGTTCGATCTTAATTTTATATAGTTTCTTTGTAATTCATTTTTGCTTCCTAAATTGTTGACAGAATATTCACAGGATAATGCCTTAGCAGAAGATGCCACCTTGTACCAGGTGTCGCCATGACAAGTCAGGGGAGGAGTTTGAGAGTGACGGAAGAGGAGGATTTCGCAAGACATGCAAAGTCTGTTTGGTAAGTAACCCAGTAGTATAAACTTAGGACAAAAGGTATCTAATTGGCAGTTACATATGAATAGAGGGGGATGCGGGCACAACGGAAAAGAGTGAGAGAGCGAGTCGATAGTATGCCCAGAGGTCAAGGTGTCCCACATGGGCAAAATGAAGGTTAGTCTTCTTTCTTCAATACCTAGGGAAATCTACTAAAGTTGATAACAGGGGAGGTCAATAGAGAGTACAAGCGCTGTTTGGAGTGTGAGCGTGACCGACCACAAGAGGAATTTGGGTTTGACCTTAATGGCCATATCAATGTAAATTGCAAGGAGTGCACAGTATAACTAATACTCAGTTACTATAAGCCTAAATATGGAAATATAAAAAACTAATATGTTGGTACTTTTTTGCAGATGTCACTCCAGCTATTGAATATAGGAGGTGGGCCTGTGTTGATGGAGGTAGCTACAGCAGAGGCTGTGGTAAGGCAGACAGAGCAGGAGAATGGAACACTTGTGCCAAATGAAGGATTTTGGAGACGGATTCGGGAGATGGATAACCAAATAGTAGTGGAGGAGAAAGGTAAGATAGGCTACCAAGTTATATCATCTAGCTAATGATATCATACAGGCCAGGCAGAGGAACGGGGAGTACAGAGCTGCTCCAGGTGTTATATTATTAAAGGGAAGGACGAATTTGCCGATGATGGAAGTGGAAACCTTCGAAAGACATGCAGGCGATGTCTGGTAAGCAATTCAAAATCTTATTAGATTTGATAGAAATAACTATCAGGATACTGACAGAAATATTGTATGAGCAGGAGAGTCAGCGGGAACAAAGAGCTGAGAGTAGGGAGCTATTGCAGAGGAGATATCGTACACTTCCAGTTGCCGATTACATCGAAGGAGAAGTTGGTTCAACGCAGGCTCCAGGAAGCTCTGGTCATGGGTTGGTAGTTCCCTTTGTTGAAGGTCCAGCAAATGAACGGAGAGGAGTAAGAAGTATGGTACAGGAGGAGGGAGTTCTGGTTGTCCCTGATCCGGGAGGACAGGACCCAGCGGGGTTGCCACTTCGAACAAATCTCGCGTTTGTTAGCCAGAGTGGCCAATGGACAGCTCATGATCTGGGTAGGATGGAGAGGAGGTGTGCTGCCTGCCATGTACTGCACTGGATCTCAGAGTTGTCGACCAACCAACCGCGGGGAAGAGAGGTCAGCTACGAGTCCTGCTGCAAGCATGGTAAGGTGGTAATAGAGGCGATGCGTCTACTGCCTGAGCCCCTCAATGGCTTGATGAGTGTAGTCGATGCCATTTCCAGGTCATTTCGGGAGGGGCTACGCAGGTTGAACTCTCTATTTGCCTTCACCAGCATGAAGTTCAATATGGACAACCGGACGGGTGAGATTGGGGGGACATTTCAACTGTTCCAGGTGCACGGCGCTGTGTATCATAGGCAGGGCCCCTTGGTGCCTGCAGGGGATCGAGATGCACTCTATTCTCAGATGTACCTCTATGATACGGCAATGGCAGCGCAACTCCGAGCTGGCCGTGCACCAGAATTGGATCCCCTTCTCATTCGGTCCTTGATCTTCATGCTGGATCAATCCAACCCCCTGATCAAGCTCTATCTCACAGCTCAAGAGCGGTTTGCAGAGATCGTAGCCTCAGAGGATAATTTTCGAATCATCCTCAATCCACAACTGCGCCTGGTTGTGGAAAGGGCAGACGATCTGAGGCGCGAGAACCTACCAGTGGCAGATGAAGTCTCCTTGATTCTGCCACAGGAGTATGAAAGCGGTGGATTTAGGGATATCGTTCTGGCCAAGAGGATTAATGGGGGCGATGCAGTTAATCTATTTACCCTCATCAACCCCAATCATCCCTCTTACCTTACCCTCCAGTATGTTCTTCTCTTCCCTTTTGGGGAACCTGAGTGGAACTGGGGAAGGACCCAAGGGAATCCCCAAGGGAATGGTCAGGATAGAATCCTAAACCAGCGCGCCTTCTATAGGTTCCGTCTGCATACTAGGCTTGAGGAGCCAGCCACCCTCTTCCATGCACAGAGATTATTCCAGCAGTTTGTAGTAGACGCCTGGGCTGTCTGCGATCAAAGCAAGCTGGCTTGGCTGCGTACCCAAATGTGGGAACAAGGGTGATTCTACCGTCAAGTTAGGTGGGAGGGGACAGGTTCATGCAACAGCTGTACCAGGACAGCATAGCGATTGTGCGCCGCTTTGGCAAACCATCAATATTCATAACCTTTACCGCGAACCAAAAGTGGGTGGAGATTGAGCGCGAGCTGCTACCACTTCAAACAGCATCAGATCGGCCAGATCTTATGGCTCGCGTGTTCAATCTCAAGGTATGAGATCTTTTGGACCAGATCAGGCACAAGGAGATCTTTGGTACTTGGCTGGGTAGGGTCTGCACTATCGAGTACCAAAAGCGGGGACTCCCACATTTACACCTCCTGGTGTTCCTCAAGACGGACCACCAGTTCCTGACTGCTGCCAATATCGATGGGTTCATCAGTGCAGAACTTCCCTGTGGCGATGACCATCGTAGTCAGGAACTGAGAGATGTCATTAGAACGACAATGGTACACTCTCACCGTGCTGGTGGAAATAGTCAGGCAGCCTGCATGCAGGGCCTCGATCCACTATCAACACTGACCTGCCGCAAGGGCTATCCGCGTCCCTTTCAAGAGGAGACTATCATTACCGCGGATAGTTATCCCACCTATCGGAGGAGGGATACAGGCCAGTCATTCACAGTGCCGGTTCGGAGGAGGGGAGCTGATGTTATGGCTGTCATTGACAATCGAAGGGTAGTACCCTACAGTCCATACTTGGCTCTCCGCTATAAGGCGCACATCAATGTGGAGGTATTTTGGTCAATCAAAGCTGTGAAATATATTCATAAGTACATTCACAAGGGTGGAGACGCGCTACTGCGGTACTTGAGAGCGATAACGACGAGATCAACCGGTATCTCCATGGACGCTACATTGGTCCAACGGAGGCGGTATGGCGCTTATTTGAATTCAAAACCCACAATGAGTTGCCTACCGTGCAGCACCTCGCCCTACACCTGCCTGGGCATCAGCCAGTCTACTTCGCGGAGGGTGCAGATCCAAAAGCCATACGACAGGCAATGGATGACAAGCTTACCACCCTCCAGGCTTATTTCAAATATAATGCCGAGAATGTAGATGGAAGGCAGTACTTGTACCACGAATTTCCAGAGTACTACGTATATACAGCAAGAGGTGGATGGAAGTGCAGGAGTCAGCGGTTCGCTATTGGTCACATGTATGCAGCCAGCCCCATCATGCGGGAACGCTACTCCCTGCGTCTACTTTTGACTGTTGTACGTGGTGCTACCAGCTTTACAGACCTGCGGACGGTAGATGGGGTGGTCCATTATACCTCTATGGGTGCCTGCAGGGCGCTGCGGCTCTTTGGGATGATGGAGAGTGGGTGGCACTTTTCCGTGATGGTAGTGAGTTCATGACCGGTAGGGACTTGAGTCATCTCTTTGCGCTTGCCCTTCAACATACCACTATCACGGACCCACCCCATATCTGGGTGGAGTTTAAGGAGAGTTTCTGCGATGACCTGCAGCACCTGCTCGCGACAGGCAGGGTCATTGTGCCGGCTGGTGGAGAGGATATGGGAAACAGCCTATATCTCGATTATGGGCTTCACCTGATTGGTGTCCTGCTCTCAGAGTATGGCAAGTCGCTGGCGGATTGTGACATCCCCCAGCCGGTATTGGATTGGAGGGATGGTGGGAGAATGGAATGGGAGAATGCGATGATGGGGGAGGAGTTGGAGTATAACATGGAGCAGGAGAGGGATGCATTCAGAGCTAAGCACCAGCAGTTGAATGAGGATCAGGTGTTAACTTTCGATGCTATTGTCGCTGCGGTAGAGAGCCACAAGCAGGACCCGCAGCAGCATCGCCAGGCCAGGGCCTTCTTCCTTCATGGACTGGCTGGTACAGGCAAGACCTTCCTCTACAACTGTTTGTGCAGCAATTTCCGATCTCTGGTTAAGATTGTGCTGAGCGTCATGTCCTCCTTGATAGCGGCACAGCTTCTGCCTGGGGGAAGGACAGCACATTGTCGGTTCAAGATGCCACTCTCGAACGACATGCATGCTGTATGCAATATTGGACACAACTCACAGCTTGCAGAGTTGATTTGCCAAACCTCTCTGATCATTTGGGATGAGGTTCCAATGCAGCATAAGGCATGCTTCGAAGCGGTCAACCGAACCTTGAATGATATCTGCAATGCCGGTGACCAGGGAGTGTTTGGTGGGATAACTACGGTACTTGGTGGTGACTTTGCCCAGATCTTGCCTGTGATACGCCGGGGTACCAGGCAGGCTACTGTGCTTGTCTGTATCCAACATGGCTCGATCTGGGCCCACTTGCGCATAGTCAAACTCCAGACAAGTATGCGAGTCTCTGCCAGCGATGCCAATAGGACTTTTCTCACCATACTTCAGGATCTGGTTGCCCAACCTAACCTGCGTGGCTGTATTCAATTGCCAGCGTGGATCCGCCGAGTCTCTACAGTTGATCAACTTTGTGATCAATTGTATCCTCAGCCATTATTGAACGAAGCTGTCAACAATCACCGCGCTCTTGTTGGTCGTGCAATCCTTGCCTTCCGCAATGACACGGTGTCTGAGTTCAATGATGAGCTGCTCGAGAGAATGCCGGGTCAGGAGAGGTGCTTTGATGCCGCCAACCACGTTGATGTAACTGAGAATGCTGGTGCTGCAGAGCCCTATGCTATGGAATATCTGCAGAGTCTAAACCTGGCATCTATTCCGCCTTCCTGCCTGCGACTCAAGATTGGAGTCCCAGTTATCCTACTGCGCAATCTGAGTCCCTGAGAGGGTTTATGCAATGGCACCAGGATGAGGGTCGTGGGGATCAGCCATAACTGTTTACAGGTTGCGATTCTTAGTGGAAAGTTCGATGGCAAGATCTGCCTCCTTCCGCGGATCAAGCTTACCACTACACAAGAGGATCTCCCCTTCATCTTACAGCGTTCTCAGTTTCCAGTCCGTCTATGCTTTACCATGACTGTGAACAAGTCCCAGGGTCAGTCCCTTGAGCAGGTTGGTGTAGATTTACGCACCCCTGCCTTGAGTCATGGGCAACTCTATGTGGCCTTGTCCAGGGTCATATCGCTGGATGGACTGACGCTCCTACCCTCTGAGCTAGCTCCTACCCATACGGATAACATAGTTTATCCGGAGGTCCTTCTTTCACCTTTCTCTGGTACGTCTCTTACTTGTTTGGTATATCCTACTTGCCTTCTTTGCTAACTACTACTTGAAGTATCTTGTAATATGGAGGGGGTCACAATTCAGGCACTGCTAAGAGTAACCTAACTGGATGGATTGATACTCTGCCATCCAGTGATACTCAAACAGTAAGAGAAAGTAGAGTTTACCTGAGGTACTCGAATGAGTGTACTGATGGCCTAACTCGCCATTTAGAACGTCAGTGCTGGTTGAGCTTTATATTATATTATAATATTTACACTTGATCATGGTGCTGTTTCCAGTACAGTTCGCTGTTAATGGAACATTTATTAGTTTGATTTATTATTATTAGTATTTTGAATTATAAAATCTGGTTGCGATAGGTAAATTAAACCAAATAAGACCAAGAGTATATATAATAAACAAACAATCAACGGAAGGAACATAGGCAGCTTAAGGAGAAAGTAGAACTGTATAAACCTCCAAAGGGAAATAGGTAGAAGTACAAGCAGTGGCAGGACAAATAGATTCAGTATGAACCTATACAAGCCAAACTTGCAGAAAAAGAATAGACTCCAAAAGAAACGTCAGACAAGAGATAGAATGAGGCAGTTGCTGGCAGATGCCGGCAAGGGAGATGGGGGACTGTAGGAGTACGCTGGGGTAGAGGAGGACGGCAGGATGGAGTAGGACTGCGGGACGGAGCAGGATGGAGACAGGGAGGAGGAAGGCGGGACAGAGGAGGATGGCGGGACAGAGGAGGACGGCGGGACAGAGGAGGATGGCAGGAGAGAGGAGGATGGCTGGATGTGGCCAGACCCTAGGACGGATGAGAACGGTAGGATGGTAGAGGATACACAACAGATGAGGGCGGTAGGATGGAGGAGGATGGTATGACCGCTTAGGACGGCCGGTGGAGGAGCAGGGTTGGACTGAGGAGGACGGTAGCACTGACGAGAATGGCCTGATGCAGGAAGATCGCATGACGGAGGAGCATGCCTGTATGGAGGTGGATGGCCGGATAGAGGTGGACGGGAGTATGGTAGAGGATAAGAGGATGGTGGAGGACAGGAGTACGTAGGAGCACTGGGAGACAGTGGAGGACGGGAGGACGGAGGACCGGAGGATGGAGGAGGATGGTGCAAAGGTTGATGACCCCTAAAGAAAGAATTATTAGTATATTATTCAATGACAGAAAAGGTGCGAGGAATAGGGGAAGAATTGGTAAGGTAGGGGGTAATGCAAAGGAAGGTGTTTGGGTGCCAATGTAATTTTTATATGTTGAAAAAGGGAGAAAAGAGAGTAAAGGAAAACAAGGTGAAAAAGATTGTGCAAAACAACCAAATTCCTTCACCTTGAAAAAAATCCTAATGGCAACCAACTATCGATTATGTAATCAACCCATGTAGAAGCTCTCTCAGAGCCTCAAATGTACTGGTTTTTCTTTTCATATTTTGAGCCTCGTTCAGGCTTGGTAAACTGACTTAGTAACCAACCATTGTCATAAACAAGGGATGCAATAAGCTTCCACCATACCCCCGTCATCATAGGAAAACTATAGCGCAACTGAACCTCTCTAGATCTTGGACCACAAGTCTATTACAACCACAAGGCCCTCGACTTACTTCCAGCATACGTGCCTCCTCGTGGACGAGGAGGGGGATGCTAGTCATATATGTACCACGCAGTCAATCTTGTAACTGCGCAATCTAAAAGTAAGATTTGATAACCCCGTGATGTGGTGTACTACCTGTAGTATTGGTGAGTACAATCATGTGACGCAACCACTGGCCTGTAGTGCTCCCATGTGACGCATAGCACAACGCGGAGCCAAATGCGAAAATTCTTTCTTCATTGTTTCCACACTCTGTTCCTCTTCCCCTTCACACCTTCCTCCATCAATCATTCCTCTCACTCCTTTCCTGAAGACCACTGCAACATCGTTTACAAACCTGTGTAGGGCTGCCACGCACCCTCAGAGCCCCTATTTTCTCCCACCGAGTCGTGTACGAAACTTTTGTCCCTCCTACCTTCCCACACCTCCCTCTTGACTTGCACTCCCGTTTCACCTCTCTCACGGTCTTCCTCACTAGCGTCAAGGTAGCTTACCTTGCCACTATGAGAACCGAATTCACTACTTCCACAAAGCGACTACCCGTAGTATTTAACAACCGCTCCTATACTAATTATCCTCCTGTGTGGCAAATCTTGACTACCGCTATCCCACCACACCATAGGCTAATCAACCAAGATTGTCCTGGTTATATGTATGCACAGTCATACCGATTCATTGCAAGTCTATTATTCACAGTATGATGGCCCACACCACTTTAATTTAGACACTGATATTGAGTACAGGAAGAAGCAACTGGACTTAGCACACTCAGAACGCCTGGAGAAGGAGAATTAGGCGAGTGGCATTCGGCACTCCTACAGGGACGGGAGTCAAATGCCACGCTGTGGTCAATGTCACCAAGAGAAGCAAGAGGAGGAGATTGACAGAACCCGCAATGGTGATTTGCGTTGCTCCTGTCGCCAGACTCTGGTAAGTCATAATTAAGTTATCCTTGGTTTTAGAATTGACAAATATGCTAATTATTTGATATATTAGGCAAGACATAGGGTGTTGCGAAGAGGTGAGCCAGAAGCAAGGGGAGGTCAAGGCGTAGTGCTTCATAGTAACCAGGAAGGTGAGTATAACACAAGAATAGCAGAGACCTGTGCTAACTAGGAGAGATGTGGCGGGAACTCCAGCAGCAGTGGGAGGATCAGGGATAGCGCTGGGCAGAGAACAAGCAGGTATGAATTTTGTTATAATTTGGATATAGAGATTCTAACAGGTGGGAAAGTAGGAGGGACTCTGGCAGCAAGGGATGGAGATGGGGTAGTGCTGTGGGGAAACCCAAGAGGTCGGTTACTGCTAATATAGTGTAAGATTGAGTTCTAATAAAGGATGTAGTATCAGAGGAGGAGGAGGATATTAGGCGATGTGGGCGGTTTCGTAGACACTTAGCTAACGGGGATTTAGATGGCGATAGGGCAGGAAGGTTGATGGCAACATGCAGGATGTGTCTGGTAAGTGATTACTTGTAGAGGCTATTACAGATGATGGTACAGTAGGCTAACAGGAGTGTATTGTATAGGCTGCAGGACGAATAGCGCGAGCTAGGGTCTTAGCAGCACCAGCTGAGGAAATACTGCTGGTTCCCCAAGCTCAGGCAGGAGAGAGACAACAGGCACAGTCACGGGTGGCTTTGTCCTTTGAGTGACAGAGAGCTAGGTAGACAGCCCATGATCTGGGCAGGTAGGATATAGGGTGCGCTGCCTGTCATGCCTTGCACTGGAGAGAGTAGTTGCTGGAGAGAAGAAGGAGAAATCCTGTGGAGGCAAGCTTCGAATCCTGTTGCAAGCATGGCAAGGTGGTAATAGAGCGAATGCGCCCACTGCCAGAGCCTCTGGATGCCCTGATGAGTGGGCTTAATCCACAGGGAAGGTCATTCCGCGAGCATCTAAGGCAGTGGAATTCGCTGTTTGCCTTTACCAGTATGCTATACAACATGGAAATAGGACCAGTGAGATTAGAGGCACATTCCAGCTGTTGCAGTTCCATGGCGCACTCTATCATAGGCAGGGACCTCTGAGACCTGCAGTGGGCCTGAAGAGATGCTCTATATTTCCAAGTCTACCTCTATGATCCAGAAGATGCTGCCAGGCAAAGATCTGGACGTGAACCAAACCTGGATGCCAATCTGATTGGTTCTTTGACCATGATGCTACAGGAGTCCAACCCACTGATACAACTGTATCGCACGGCGCATGAACTACTGGCAGAGATCAGAGGTGTCGAGAACGACTACCGCCTGATCCTCAACCCACAGCTACACCTGGTTGTGGAGAGAGGAGCTGATCGAAGAAGGGAGACCCTACCTACGGCAGATGAAGTCTCCATGATTCTGGAGCAGGAATAATGAAGTGATGGTTTCAGGGACATTGTACTAGCTAAAAGGGTGGATGGGGAAGAAGAGAGTAACGCCTTTACTCTCATCAACCCCAATCACGCACTTTATCTACCCCTTCACTATGTTGTTTTCTTCCCTTATAGTGAGCATCGATGGCACTGGGGTAGAAGGCTGGTCAATGGTCCTGACTCACCCATGCCGCAGCGCGCATTCCATAGGTTCCGACTTCATACCAGGGTTGATGAGCCAACCACCCACTTCCGTGATCAATGGTTATTCCAGCAGTTTGTTGTTGATGCGTGGGCAGTAGGCGATCAAAACAAGCTGGCCTGGATCCGCAACCACCAAGCAAACATTAGAGTCGAGTTATACAATGGACTGGCTGATGTTTTGCGGGCTGGTGATGTGTACATTGACCAGGTGGGAAGGAGGGTTGTTCTAGCCTCGAGTTATGTGGGAGGAGACAGGTTTATGCAAAAGCTGTATCAAGACAGCATAGCAATTGTGCGCCACTTTGGCAAGCCTTCGCTATTCATAACCTTTACTGCTAACCCCAAGTGGGTTGAGATTGAGAATGAGTTACTACCAGGTCAGCAAGCATCAAACCGACCTGATCTGGTGTCGCAAATTTTCAATCTCAAGGTACAGGATCTGCTGAACCAGATCCGCCACAATGAAGTCTTTGGACCATGCTTGGGCTGGGTCTGGACAATCGAGTACCAGAAGCTGGGTCTCCCACATCTACACCTCCTGGTGTTCTTGAGGACAGACCATCTGTTCCTCACAGTAGCCAATATCGATCGCTTCATCAGTGCCGAGCTTCCTTTTTGTGCCTGATGCGATTGGTGAGGAACTGCGTGGGATTATTCAGAGCACAATGATGCATACTCACTGTGCTGGTGGTAATGGTCAGGCCATGTGTATGCAGGGCCTGAAACCTCTTACCACGCAGACCTGCCGTAAGTGCTATCCCTGCCAATTCTGGGAGGAGAGTCTAATCACGAAGGATGGCTATCCCCACTATTGCAGAAGGGATACAGGTCAGTCATTCACAGTGCAGGTAAGTAGTAGTGGAGCGAGGGTTGATGCTGTCATTGACAACAGAAGGGTAGTTCCCTCCAGCCCTTACCTCTCACTCCGCTACAAGGCCCATATCAATGTGGAGGTGTGCGGGTCTGTCAAAGCCGTCAAGTACATTCATAAGTACAAATAAATGTGTGGAGATCGAGCCACCGCCATACTGGATTCAGACCATGTTGAGATCAAACATCATTTACATGGTCGCTATTTTGGTCCCACTGAGGTGGTTTGGCGGCTATTTAAGTTCCACACTCATGGGGAACCTCCTTGAGTCACGACTCTCCACCTGCATCTTCCAAGCCATCAGGCAGTCTACTTCTCAGAGCAGGATGGTCCTGGGGCAATTCAGGAGCGCTTGGGTATGTCCATGACGACCCTCTTGACCTTCTTCATGTACAACTCTGAGAATGTAGATGGAAGACAGTATTTGTACTATGAATTTCCTGAGCACTTAGTGTACGAGCGTAAGGTGGGTTCGAAGCGTAGAACACACCGATTTGCTATTGGTCGCATGTGGTCAGCCAGTCCCTTTATCAGTGAGCGCTACTATCTACGCTTACTTCTCACTGTCGTACGTGGTGCCAGGAGCTTTGAAGACCTGAGGACGGTAGATGGGATATAGTTTGCAACCTTCAAGGCTGCCTGCATTGCCTTGAGGTTGTTGGAGGATGATGGTGAGTGGATTGCAATATTCAGGGATGCACAGGAGTTTATGACCGGAAGAGCCTTCAAGCACCTGTTTGCTCTTGCCCTGCAACATACAACCATTACTAATCCACTTGCCATCTGGGAGGAGTTCAGAGAGGGTTTCTGTGATGACCTAGCCCACCTGCTTGGGACAGGCAGGGTTAGGGTGCCAGTTGGTGGGGAGGATATGGGTACAGGCCTTGCTCATCACTATGGACTCTATCATATTCAGGAGTTCTTGAATGAATATGGTAAGTCCTTGATTGAGTTAGGCTTGCCATAACCGGAACTCGATTGGAGGCAGAGGGTGGAGATGGTAGTGGGAAATCTAATGATGGTGGAGGAGATGGGATATGATATGGAGCAGGAGCGGGTGTTGTTTGATACGATGCGGGAGAAGTTGAATGAGGAACAGGTTGCCTGCATAAATTTAATTGTTGCTGCGGTGGAGAGCCAGGAGGAGGATTCGCAGCAACAAGAGCCCTCTGGTGCCTTCTTCCAACATGGCCCAGCTGGTACAGGAAAGACCTTTCTCTACAACTGTCTCTGCAGTCATTTCCGGTCACAGGGTAGGATTGTACTGTGCTTCGCGTCCTCAGGGATAGCGGCACAGTTGCTTCCTGGTGGCCGGACAGCACATTCAAGGTTCAAGATCCCCCTTTTGAATGAAACTAATGCTGTATTCAATATGACGCGCAACGCCTTCCTGGGGAACTTGATTCGCAGAACCTCACTCATTATCTGCGATGAGGATCCCATGGAGCATAAGGCGTGCTTCGATGCGGTCAACAGAACCTTGAATGATGTCTTCAACACAGGTAACCAGCAGTTGTTTGGTGGGATTCCTATGGTACTCGGTGGTGACTTTGCACATATCTTGCCTGTTGTTCGCCGTGGTACCAGACAATCCACTGTGTTGGCCTCTATTCAACACAGCTCAATCTGGCATCACTTGAATATCTTGAAGCTCAAAACAAGTATGCTCATGATTGCTAGTGAGGCCAAACAGGTATTTCTCACCTTTCTGACTAACATGGTGACTATTCACGCCCTGAATGGCAAGCTTCAACTCCCTGCTTATATTCGTAGGGTATCCACAGTTGATCAGCTCTGTGATCTTCTGTATCCACAGGCATTATTGAATGAGGCCGTTACAACACACAGTCCTCTTGCAGGAAGAGCTATGCTGGCCCTCCGCAATGGCACTGTGAACAAATTCAATGATGTTCTGTTGGAGAGGATGCCTGGCGAGGAGCACAGCTTTGAAGCAGTCAACCATGTCAATTTATCTGAGGATGCTGCTGCCGCTGAGCCCTTTACAGTGGAGTATTTGCAAAGCATCAGTCTAGCATCTATTCAACCGTCTTCCCTGAGACTCAAGATAGGTGCCCCACTAATTCTGATCCGAAACTTGAGTCCCAGGGAGGGCTTATGTAATGGCACAAGGTTGAGGGTGGTAGGAATCCGGCGCACCTGTCTACACGTTGCCATTCTTGGTGGAAAGTTTAATAGCATGATACATCTTCTACTGCGGATCAAGCTTACCACTACATAAGAGGATCTCCCCTTTATCCTTGAGTGTACTCAGTTTCCAGTCCGTGTATGCTTTGCAATGACAGTCAACAAATCACCAGGCCAGTCTCTTGAGCAGGTTGCCGTAGATTTGCACACCCCTGCATTCACGCATGGGCAACTCTATGTGGCCCTGTCCCGAGTCACATTGCTTGATGGACTAACACTTCTACCCTCTGAGCAAAGACCGACCCGCACAGATAACATGGTATATCCTGAGGTACCTCTGTAATCTCTCTCTGCTAAGTCTATTTCCTCAGCTCTTCTGCTTTCCAAGTCTATTACTAATACTAATCTTGCCTTATACTTAGCGCCCTATCCGGAAACTCTACCCTCGGGACTCCTTCCTCCTCTATCGCCTCAGTTGCTGTTCTTCATCTCTGGTAAGCTAGGTTTTATTCAGTATTACTAATGTTACTAATTATTCTTCAGTTTTGATGCTGCCATGTCCTGGTTTTTCATCTTCCCCCCTCCTTCCTTGTATGTATTCCCAAACCTGTACTCTACTCGCTTCTTTCACTTTGACACATTACTAACCTCACATTCTTTATATATTACTCCAAAACTCTTCTCCTAGATCTCTAATTACTCTCTATTGGTAGACTATTTACAATGTAATATAGATGTTGTATCAATCAATGTTCTTTCCAGCTTTACATTGTGTTTGTCCGGTTTGAACTGGGCCCAAATTGTCGTGACTTGTAGATTCTTTTATTAGCTATCACTTGGACCATCGTGTATGCATATTGCCTGCCCTCTGCCCTATCACTTTTCCCACATGCTTGACATGATACCCACTCCACAACCATCAACACCATGCTGAGTAACCATTTCTGCTATTCACACCCACTATTGTCCCACCCAGTATTACTCACCTCTTCTACAATATAAAGACGCCAGACGAGCAGTTGGCATAGGGCTGCTAGTCTAATATGTACCAGACAGTCTGCCGAGCGCGCTCTTATCAGATGCTCAAATGGACATCTTATCTTAGGGGTTGTGCTACAATATCTGTGCCATAGCCACACCAACTCCTTTTTGCGGGTTTATGCGCGTATTCTCAGTTACGCACCACCAAGCACCTCTGGTTACACAAGGCTTAGCGAGGTCTGGAATCTGTATATTAGAAGACCTTCCCCACCTATTTTCTCTGTCTCCATCACCACTCTCATTTTGCATTACTACTACCCCGTAGCACATTCTGCCCCCACTCCTGTGCTGTAACATCTTACTGCCACATTACTGCCTTCCTATGCATTTTTCCCATCACATTGTAGTAAATAAAAATCGTAGAACAAAAATAAGAATAAATAAAATAATATAAATGGATATATACAATTAGTATAAAATTGAAATCTCAAGCCCATTAGTTATGCCTGTGATCTTGTGATCATGGAATTGTATAAGCAGGAATGATTCTAAAATCAAACAAGGTGAGATAATATACATAAATAAAAATATTGATAACAGAAGGACGAAACCAGAATTCTTAAAGGCTTTGCAATATTTGATTGGCATATATGGGCTACACCTTGGTTTTGGCAGTGCACTTCATTATGATAAATACCAAGGTTGGAGTTTACAATCACAAGAGGGATAGGAACCGAGGAAGGTTCAAGAGCAGCAAATTCTCTTTAGTCAGCTTCGGCTCCTGCCTTACAACCCCCTACCATCAGCCATTCCTTTCGACCTACACCACTGAAGTGGACCAACTTTCCCTTCTACCTTACTCCATTTCTTGCCTCAAAATTTGTACACACTCCCTTGATTTTTATTTTAAATATTTCAATTTCTCAATCAAAAAACTAACCAGGGTTTAAATCGAGCTAGACAACCATTAATGAAATGCTTAAATGTACCAGGTGCTGGCAGGAGAAGTCATAAGGACATTGTGACCATGATCGAAAGGGAAATTTACCCAAGTCATGCCATACCTGCCTGGTAAGATTCAAAGAACGTAATGAATCTACAATGCAAAAATACCAATTCTAATAGAACTTTAAATGAAGTTTAGCATGGAGCAGGGAAGCACGACAACAAGTACATCGGTCCAATAATGATCAAAAAGAGAAAGAGATAGACCTGCTGGTTGAGGAAGAAGGTTTATGGTAACTATCCAGAGGTGATAGCAGTTTGCTAATTAATAGTAATAGTGATGGAGACAGTGTACCGTAAGTGGTGCTTATAGTGTGAGCGTAACCGTGAGCTACACTACTTTGGTCACAATGTTCATGGCGACTTGAATACCTGCTGCCTGTAATGTGAGGTATGTTGAAGTCTTAAAAGGTCCTCCTTGGAGAGATTAGCAAGAAAATACTAATAATATAGTAAATTGAAAATGCTGGATTGGAGCTATTGGGCCGTTGGAATGGTGCCTCTGTGAATAGAGAGGTGGACATGCAGGATACAGGTATGGTACCTGGGGTGCCAGGTGAGATTACTCTAAGAAGTTGTTCCACCTGATTGCTAAATGTGGAATTGGAAAGCAGCGGATGCAGGGATAGGAGGCTTGTATCACCAGTGTGGTCAAGCTAAGGAGAGGGAGCACTTTGATGTGGAATGGAGAGGAAATCTGCAACAAGTATGCAGGAGTTGCCTAGTCAGTTGTTCAGAATATGGAGATATCCTCCAAGGCACAGGAAGGAGATTGCTAATATGAATATGTGTTAAAAGGCACATCGTCAGCATTGTAGAAGAGGAGAACCGAACCACAATTGGGGGGTAAATGGGTGAGATCTTGCGCAACAGGTTCCAGAACCTGCGGGTATTGGAATTGAGCTGGCTAAGGTCCCTGGTCTCCAGTTGGTAATTACGTTAAGTGAAGAACCAACTGTAGAAGCAAGAAGCATGAGAGAGATTGCACAGGAGGAGGGAGACCCGGTTGTACCTTATCTGGGAGGACAGGACCCAGGGGGATTCTCCCACAAACAAATATTGCTTTAGTCGACCAGGTAGCCAAATTGAGAACTGATGATTTGGCGGAGATGGACCGCAGGTGTTTGGCATGCGAGGCAAGGCAATGGATCTCATAGCTCTCGTCAAACCAACCTCGCAGAAGGGAGGTCAGCTACGAGTCCTGCTGCAAGTATGGTAAAGTGCAAATAGAGGCAATGCGTCCACTGCCAGAGCCCCGCGATAGCCTGATGTATGGAGTCGCTACGCGGTCAAGGGCATTCCGGCAGGGGCTGCGTAGGTGGAACTCTCTATTAGACTTTACTAGCAAAGTTCAATTGGGACAATCGGACTGGTGGGATTGGTGGTACATTCCAGTTATTCCAGGTGCAGGGTGCAGTATATCATAGGCAGGATCCGCAAGTACGTGCGGTAGATCAGGATTCCCTCTATTCCCAGATCTACCTCTTTGATCCTGCCTTCGTGGCGGCAATCTGAGCTGGCCGTGCACCTGACCTTGATGCCAATCTCATTCAGTCCTTGACCTTGATGCTGCAGGAGTCCTACCCCCTCATGCAGTAGTACCTGACGGCGAAGCAGTGGTTTGTGGAGTTGTCCACCTCAGAAGACAACTTTCGACTAATACTTGATCCACAACTGCGCCTGGTTGTCGAAAGGGGAGCCGATATCTGGCATGAGAACGTACCTCTGGCAGATGAAGTCTCCATGATTCTGGCACAGGAGTATGAAAGCCGTGGCTTTAGTAACATTGTTCTTGCTAGGAGGATGAACGGGGAAGATGCCGCCAACCCATTTACACTCATCAACCACAATCATCCCCCCTATCTCCCCCTCTAATATGTTCAGCTCCTCCCGTTTGGAGAACGTGCATGGGATTTGGGAAGAACACTAGGTAATGGCCACGGTGTTGCATAGCTCAAGAGCGTCCACTAGCGGGCTTTCTACAAGTTCCGCCTGCATACTAGACTCAATGAGATGTCCACCCTCTTCCGGGCACAGAGGCTAATCCAGCAGTTTGTTCTTGATGCATGGGTGGTATGTGATCAAAACAAGCTGTCTTGGCAATGTTCCCATCAGAAGGAACTCCGTGCTGATATCTACAATGGTCTGGCGGATATCCTGGATGATGAGGACCTCAATCTCGGTCTGGTGGGAAGAAGGGTGGTTGTACTATCTAGTTATGTGAGACGCAATAGGCTTATGCAAAAGCTATATCAAGATAGCATTGCAATGGTGCGGCGGTTTGAGAAGCCGTCGCTCTATATAACCTTCACCGAGGAACCCCTAGTGGGTTGAGATTGAGCGCGAGTTGCTGCCACACCGGACATGAGCAGATGGCTCAGATATTGTTGCTCGTGTCTTCAATCTCAAGGTGCGAGATCTTCAGGACCAAATCTGACTCAGGGAAGCTTTTGGTATTGGCTAGGTTGGGTCTGGACGATTGAGTACCAGAAGCGGGCCTCCCACATTTGCACATCCTGGTGTTCCTCAACAATAACCATCAGTTCCGTACTGTACCCAATATCGATGGCTTCATCAGTGCAGAACTTCCATGCGGTGATGATCCCATTAGCCAGGAACTGAGAGGTATCATTCAGACAACAATGGTACAATCCCACTGTGCTGGTGGAAATAGTCAGACACCCTGCATGCAGGCCATTGATCCTCTATCATACCTGTCCTACTGTAAGGGCTATTGGCAAGCCTTTCAGGAGGCGACAATCATCAATGGGGATAGTTATCCCACCTAACGGAGGAGGGAAACAGGATAGTAATTCTCAGTGAGAGTCAGGAGGAGGGGATCTGAGGTTATGGCTGTCATCGACTATCGAAGGGTGGTAACTTACCGTCCATACTTGGCTCTCCGCTATAAGGCGCACTTCAATGTGGAGGTGTGCGGGTCGATCAAAGAGGTCAAGTACATTCACAAGTACATATACAAGGGTGGGGATCGCGCTACTGCTGTCCTGCAGTGTGATCAGGATGATCTCAAGCGGTACCTCCACGGACGGTACATTAGACCAACCGAAGCAGTTTAGAGGCTGTTTGAATTCAATACACATAGAGAGCAGCCCCCTGTGCAGCACCTCGCCCTTGATCTCCGAGGCCAACAGTCAGTCCACTTCTGGGAGGGTGCAGATCCAGTAGCCCTACGCGAGGCTATGAATGGCAAGCTTACCACCCTCCTCACATTCTTCAAATACAATGCGGACAATGTAGATGGGAGGCATTACATGTACCACGAATTCCCCTGAGCACTATGTTTACACAGCCAGTGGTGGATGGAAGCGCAGGACTCTGCGGTTTTCTATTGGTCGTATGTATGCAGTCAGCCCAATTATGGGCAAACGCTACTACTTGCAGATGCTTGTGACTGTTGTAAGGGGCGCGGGAACGTTTGCAGACCTGCGGACGGTCGATTGGCTAGTCCATCAAAACTAAATGGGTGCCTGCAGAGCGCTCCGGCTCTTGGAGGATGATGGGGAGTGGGTGGCACTTCCCTGTGATGGTAGGGAGTTTATAAATGGAAGGGCTTTGCGACATCTCTTGGCGGTTGCTCTTCAATACACCACCATAACTGACCCTCTTCAGATCTGGGAGCAGTTCAAGGAGAGTTTCTGCGATAACCTAGAGTGCATGCTTGCTTCAGGTAGGGTCAAGGTCCCCGCAGGGTGACAGGATGTTCTAGGTGCAGTATATCCCTATTATGTACTTTAGCTGATTCAGTAAACCCTCGTGGATTATAGGGAGTCCTTGGGGGATTTTGGCCTTCTCCTGCCGGAACTGGATTGGAGGGATGCTGAGAGACAGGGATGAAGGAATACGATTATGGGGGTGGAGTAGGATTACAATGTGCAGCAGGAGAAGCAGGCATTTGCAGAAAGGCGCCAGCAGTTGAATGAGGATCAGGTGGCAAGTTTCGATGGCATTCTTGCTGGGGTGCAGAGCCATGAGCAGGATCCCCTGCTGCGTCGCCAGTCCAGGCCTTCTCTCTTCAAGGACCTGCAGGGACTAGCAAAACCTTCCTCTACCACTGTCTGTGTAGCTAATTCCGATCTCAGGCTAAGAGGGTACTGTATGTCGCATCCTCCGGGATAGCGGCACAGCTTCTGCCAGGGTGGAGGACCGCACATTCAAGGTTCAAGATTCCGCTCTCAAATGACATAGGTGCTGTATGCAATATCGGGCACAACTCTCAACTTGCAGTATTGATTGGCCATACCTCTCTCCTTATCTGGGATGAGGTCCCGATGCAGCACTAGGCATTCTTTGAGGTGGTGAACAGAACCTTGAATGATATCTGCAATGGTGAACACCACGGACTATTTGGCGGGATACCCACAGTACTTAGTGGCGACTTTACCCAGATCTTGCCTGTCATAGGCCGCGGCAGCCGGCAGGATACAGTACTTGCCTGCCTGCAACATGGCTCGGTCTGGGGCCGTTTGCGGATCCTAAAACTCAAAACAAGTATGCAGGTCACTGGCAGTGATGTTAGTAGGGTATTCCTTACCTTTCTCGAGGATCTGGTCTCTAATACTGAATTCCATGGTATCATGCCTCCCCTTGCGTTTATCCGACGGGTCTCCACTGTTGATCTGCTCTGTGATCAACTGTATCCACAGGCATTGTTGAAGCAAGCAGTCAACTCACACAATGCTCTTACTGGGAGCGCAATTCTCGCCTTCTGCAATGACACTGTGTCTCACTTCAACAATGTCTAGCTGGAGAGAATGCCTGGTCTAGAACTACGCTATGATGCTACTAACCATCTTGAGGTGACTGAGGACGCTGCGGCTGCTGTGCCGTACGCTATGCAGTATTTGAACAGTATCAACCTACCCTCTATTCCGCCCTCATGCCTGAGATACAAGATAGCAGCCCTAGTTATTCTGCTGCGCAATCAGAGTCCCAGAGGGGGCTTATGCAATGGAACCAGGATGAGGTTCGTGGGGATCAGCCATAACTGCTTGCAGGCGGCAAGTCTCGATGGAAAGCTTGATGGCATGATCTCTCTACTTCCGGGGATCAAGCTTACCACCTCAGAAGAGGATCTCCCCTTTATCCTGCAGCGTTCTCAGTTTCCAGACCGCCAATGCTTTGCCATGACTGTCAATAAATCTCAACGGCAGTCCCTTTAGCAGGTTGGTGTAGATCTACGCACCCCTGCCTTCAGTCATGTGGAAGTTTATGTGGCCCCATCCAGGGCTACATCGCAAGATGGGCTGATGCTCCTTCCCCCTGAGCTAGCTCCATCCCATACGGATAATATTGTTTATCCTGAGGTACTCCTCTGATATGCCTCCCATACGCCCCACACCCCATCCTCCCTTTCTCTCGCCGTTGGTAGAAGAATACTAACTCTTATTTCTGCCTTCAGTTCTACCTCCTGAAACTCTACCTCCAACTCTGCTACCTAATTTGCTCCCCTCTTCCACCTTCATGTCCTCTCTGGTATGTTCTCTTTCTTGTTTAAATTCTCCTATACTGCTAACATTTAGTATATGCAGTTCCATCCTTGCTCCTCTCCCTATGTCTCTGGTTTGTCTAACTTACTTTTTGTCCTCTTCTCTCTTTCTTTTTTTTCATTCTCTCCTTTAATCCTTTCCTTTAATCTATCTACTTTGTCTCTAAACCTTATACTCTATCTCTGGCTACAAGACCTTTTTTTTTTTGCCAATGGTATTTTACCTATTGTGAATATACTTTTATCAGCTCCATCATTTCTGCTTCAAGTATTATATTACAAATTCTCCACTCTATGTCTATTTGTAAAACAATTGCGGTAACAAGGTTTCTTAAATTATTCCTTGCCTGCGTTTTAAGGCCTAGGGCAATAATTCTATTAGGGTCAAATTGTATTTTAAAGTAATAAGTCCCCAGTGGTACTATTACATAAAGTACTCCCTCTATATCTGATATAAACCTGCCTATTATAGAAAAACAAATTCCATAATACTATAGAAAAGTATCTGCTGGACCTAATAAGTGAATTTAGGATATATCTGAAAACACTGTGCTATGCTATAATACCTTTAATAATTGCTACATTCATGCCTCTTGATTATGTCCATTGCATATCAGGTATATCTGGTCTTCTATTCTGTATGATTCATAAATGTACATAGTGTTTTAGTACCTGTACTTTACTCACTTTGTAGGAGTATTGGGAATCTCATGCCACAGATCCTTTTTCACAATTTAAGGTATTTCCTCAAACTTCAACTATTAGGAGCACAATAAATATTTTTACAAATACAATCCTACTGATAGCCATTACAAATTGAAGGGGCATAGAAGAAGTTGAGGCTCTTGAGCTTCCTTAATTAACAGATTCCGCAATCTGCTTTCAATATTATCAAGATAAAGGCCGTAGTGAGACGGTTTGAAATTATATTTGAATACCAATTGCTTTCACGATTCATAAAAAGACAACGATGGAGCAGAGGTCGAGGGGACCCTATTCTACTAAAGGCCAGGCCTCGTTTACATATATTTGTTATAGTTATATACATATATACTCTTGTTTGTTGTCAAGTTGTCAGATTTGAACAAGTCTTTTAAAGGGTACAAAACGACAAACGAGCGCAGGTCCAGGGGACGCTATATACTTAGTAAGCTAAACCTATTTGTTTATTTCCCCTATACCAGTATAGGAAAACTCTGTGATGGGGTATAGAAAGCGTTGTATGATGCAAAAGACTTTAAAGAGTACAGCGAAAAGAAAGATTAAGTGGAGATCTAAGGGACACTATTCTAGGAGAAGCATGGCCTCATTTACCTATATTTCTTATAGATTTATGGGTAAATACTCTTTGTGGTTGTAAAAGTTGTTAGATTGGAAAAGTCTGTAACGTAATAAACGCGTAAGTCGATCCGAGGTATAAGGGACGCTATTCTCCCCGTGCCCTGGCCTGAGTGGCACATATTTCGGGTAGTTTATGGGTAAATACTCTTTGTAGTTGTAAAGGTTGTTATATTTAACAAGTCTTTTAAAGCTTACGAAATGAGGATCGAGTCGAGGTCTGGGGGACGCTATTGTCCTAAAGGCCAGGCCTTATTTACATATGCTTGATATAGTTATTTGCATATATGCTCTTGGTAGTAGTAAAAGTTGTTAGATTTAAACAAGTCTTGAAAGCTTACAAAACGACGATCGAGTTGAGGTCAAGGAGACGCTATAGTAATAGAAATAAGGTCTTTTAAGAATATGTTTCCAAAAGTTGTAAGAGTAGTTACTTTTGTAGATGGAAAAGTTGTTATATTTAACAGGTCCTCACACGTACAACACGGATATCGAACAGAGGTTGTGGGGCCGCTACTGGCAAGGAACTCCATACCTATCACTCGCTGCTAAAGTCAATTTATTTATGCAAATTCTGATATAGTGGTATAAGTAATTAGGTTCGAAAAAACGCTTTTAAAGCTTACAATATGTAAGCGATCGAGCGTAGGTCTAGGGGATACTATAGTTGCTGAATCAAGGACTTATTTGCCTATCTTTTGAAAAATGAATATCCAAGTGCTATTTGTTCTTGTAAAAGTGGTTATATTGTAACCAGATTGTTAAAGTTTAAAATACAGAAGAGATCGAGCGTAGGTCAAGGGGCCACTACTCTTATATGTACCAGACAGTCCAATCTTATCTGATAAGATAGCTGAGGGTTTGTGGTACAAAAAGGGCGCCATAGCCACACCAACTCCTTTTTGAGTCTGTGCACGCCCATATCCACCAGTCACCACAGGTACTACCACCCATAGGTGGATTTTTCGCGGCTGTTCGTAGTACTGCATTGCACTCTCCGTGAACTTTTGAGCACACCAAGGCTTGGCGCAATCTGGTATTTCTATAAAAGGAGGCCTTCCGCCCTCCTTTCTCTTCCTTTCAAGACCATGCCCCTCCTCGACTCCCATCTTCCTGCATCCACAATTGCCATCCTCATCCTCCCTTGTCCTCAACTTGCATCCTCTGCACCTCTCTTCCTCCTCTACTGCTATCCTCCTCCATCTACCACCACAGCCATTCTGCTCCACTGCCAACTTGTCACATATACCTACCCTGCTGTACAAGAAAAATAATAGCAAAATAATTAAGGTAAAAATTACAAAGTAAATTGTAAAATAAATTGAAATTCAACAATAAATAAATTTAATGTAGATATAAATAAATGTAAATATAAGAATTACAGATATCATAATAGTAATTGTTATCATATAATATAATTCTTGTATAATAAATAAAGAACTTTAAACAAAATAACTGCAATTGATATATAAACATAAAAGTATAGATAATCTAACCGGGAATTGAAGAAGGATTGACAGGTGTTATAATACTTTATTCTCATATAAAGAAGCAGCGCTGATATGCCAGTATCATGCATTCTGGTAAATACACAGGTAGGCGCATTTTATCAGAAAAAATGACTTGGCTTAAGTAAGGTTTTACAGTTGCCTGCTCCGTCCCCTATCATCCCCTTTGTCCTCTCTATCACCCCCATCACCTCCCCCTCTTGTACTGCTTAACCATAGAACTCTAAATCCTTTTCCTTCTCGCTGCTCCAATTTCCAATCCTTGCCATTTATGTAACCCTCGCTTTTTTGCTCTTATTTTTCAAAATGAATTAAAGGTCAGAAAAACCAACCACTTTGACTTATCCATATAGAATATAAGGAGCGAGGATGCCAACCAGCACGAGGTGTCTGCAGTTGAAGTCGGAGGAAGGGTTTGATCGGAATTGGAAAGGAATTTTGCTAAACTCCTGCCTTTCAGCTTGGTAGGTTTCAAACAAATTAAACACTCAAACAGCATTTGGTAGTAATTCTACTCATACACGATATGAAAATAGGCACGAAAACGAGCTGCACGAAAGGCCATCCTAGAGTTGCCTGAAAATGGCAACGATCCGTCTCCAACACAGGTTGTCCTAGCTGCAGGTTTGTAGTCATTCTCAATGCGCAAATCTGTTTAGCTCACTGAGGGTTGCAGTAAGAGTGGTTGTACATCGCAACCGGTGCTTGTACTGTGAGTGTGATCGGGCACTGGCAGACTATGGTCATGATGTTAATGGCTACTTAAATGGAAACAGCCTGGAATGTGTGGTCTGTTAAAATGATGAACTGTGACTGTCGGCACCTTTAGATAGAAAATATATTTAGATAGGGCGATTAAAAAGGCAGGATTGGAACTATTGGATCATTGGGGCAGTCGACCCGCTGACAGGGAGGTAAAGATAGAGGAAGCAGGAATTGCAGCAGTAGAGGAAGGTAAGATCACGGTCTAGGCATATTAAACCTCATAACTAAAGATAAATGTAGATGGTGGGGAAGAGGTCGTAGGAGAGTGGTGTCCCGAGTCCTAGACAGCCAAAGAAAGCGTTGATTTTGATATCGATTGGAGAGGAAACCTGCAACAGAGATGCAGGAGTTGGCAGGTCAATTTTCCACAGTGGAGTCCAATCGTGAAAGGGGAGGAATGAGGTAGTCAATTTAAAAGTATTTCAGTACATCAGCAAAAATACTCTCTACTCCAGGCGGATAATGCTGGCGTCTGGACGTGCGCCGTCCGCCCTCTGCATTACCTCCACCCTGATCTTCAAGGCATTGTTCGCCTTTCATCACTTGCGTCGGGTGTGTGCCGGCGCATCGATTTGCTTCCCCAGCTCCTAGCGCCACCATCAATCGTCCGCCACCTTATATTCCCGTTTGGCGGCCTCCTGTGTACCCTAGGTAAATTCTCATCATCCGACGTTGCTCACGCCACATTTCGACTTCCTGTGGCCTAGATGCAGTCGTGTAACCTACTCCCTAGTATCTCGTGAATCCCAAAGGGACTCTAAAGATACTTTTTGGATAGGGGGAGAAGCGTCAATGGATAGGTCTTGAATAGATAGGTAAAAGGTAAGGAACTAATAGAGTGACGGATTAACTTGTAGTATTAGAGATGATAGTACTCTGAGGCTTCATAGTCCGAATCATTAAGGGATTGCAGGCTCTTTAAATACCAAAGATTGTGGCTAGAAAACTAAACAAAAGCGCAAGCATCCTGTCCAACAACATGCTAACAGAGGAAGCATAAAAAGGTAACTATATTCCGAAAACAGAGGGTTAAAAGCGACAGGATGCAGCTAACGAAACAGTTAATGGAATCCAAACACGAAGGAACAAGAGATCGCTAATTCTCTCCAAATCCAGTAGGCATAGCAGGAAGATAGCGATACCCAAATAGGTAGAAGCAAGAAGGAGTAGTGATAAGTGAAACAAGGAAAGAATAACCAGTTAGGAAGTCATAACCAAGTAAGAAGGGACAACTAAATAGTAGCGCTTATCAGGTATAAACTCAAATAAGTAATAACCAACATCAAGTCAGTAGTGCTAGTAGAAACATAGTAGGATTCCGTTACATTCCCCTTAGAAGAAATAAAACAAATAAAACAATAAGGAATTTGCTAAAGGGCTTAATGACCAACCTGCCTTTGGAGCATTCCACTCAATTTCAAAACATATAACTTAATCAGAAAACGTTAATCCATCACCGGTGTCTGGACGTTATACCCTATTAAGTCTCATAGTAGCGAAGACAATATCATGAAGCAATTAGCATTCTATCACAGACTCATCCAAGGTGGATAGTGTTGTGCTAGTATCGGATTCAGAGTAGTCTGAGATTTGGAGTGGTTTCCAAAATCAGTCAGGTTCAAGCTCAGGTTTGAAGAGTGCATAGTCTGGTTTTTAAAGTGTCCAGACAGAGAAAGTATCGCCATGGGACCAAGAGAGTCTGAAAGGTATAGATTCATTGTATGTATCGAACCAGTAGGATTTGATGAGGGTCCTGGCGCCTTCAAGGTTATAGAGGGGTTCCCATGTTAGTACGATTTGGTCATAGCCTTTCCAAAGGATCAAGAACTGTCGCTTGATGCGATATATTCGATCTTTGAGCATCTTTTCGATTTCCCTTTGCTCTTGTCCACTGGCATCTATGGAGACAGGCTCTTTGGATATGGGTTCAGGTGTTTCTAGGAAGGCGAAGGGGTTGGGTCTTGGTTGGTTCGAGGGTGGCTGCGATGGATCCATGGGTGGATTCCTGCCATCACTGTGGCGAGTATGAGAGTGTAGTTTTTGTGTCGGTCAGGTCCTTCGCATACTGAGAAGGGTCCTAACCATGGTCCAACTAGCTTGTGATTTTGTTCGACCCTGTGGACATAGGAAGCTGACTTGAGGATAACTTCAATTTCATTAGATATGATTGGGGGTCTATCCTTTCTTCTATTTTCGCTGCAGGTGGTTTGGTGTGCTCTGGCCATCTTGAGTGCATCTCTGGCAGCTTGTTGAATCTTCATGATGTGTGAAGCAATCTCGTCTACTTGAGGTACTGAAGTGGTGAGAACTCTGACACTAGGGAGGAGGTTTGGTAGTCTGCCAAAGGTGATTTCGAAGGAGGAGTGTTCAGAGCTATCGCTGGGGGCTGCATGGATTGCAGTCTGAACATGAGGTAGGTGGCGAACCCACTTGGTACCTTTAGGGTTAACATAGTTCCTGAGGCATTGGCGAACAGTTCTGATTCTGCGTTCAGTCTGTCTATTGGTCTGGTGATGAAAAGCTGTAGCCATTTTGAGATCAACATTAAGATTCGCCATATGCTGTGTCCAAAAGCGTTAGATAAACCTCAGGTCTCTGTCAGAGACCAAGGAGGTAGTGAAACCATGAATAGAGAAAACTCGCTCAATGAGGGTGTTTGCTGTTTCGCCAGCTGTGATGTTCTGGGATACTGGTATGAGGTAGGTAAAGCCACTGCATCCATCCATGACAAGCATGATGAGATCAAGCTTGGAATCGCTAAGGAAGGGTCCTTCAAAGTCAATTACAAGGGACGAGAATGGCTGCCTAGGGGCAGGGATGGGGGTGACTGTTCCTTCACAGACAGTGGTAGGTTGCTTGTTGAGCTGGCATAGGTGGCATCTGCAGACATAGTCTTTGAACTCGTTCCTCATATAGAGCCAGTAGAAGTGTCTTGAGGCATATTCCAAACATTTCTGCCAACCCATATGTGCCATTTGTTCATGGGTAATGCACACAATTTCGCCTCTGATATTAGCACCTTGATGACTTACTTCATTGGGTACATAAAGACAGTCTTTACTGTCATCCTTCCCCTTCCTGACAAGAACTCCATCATATAAGAGCCAGTCAGGGTGGTAGATAGCCTTGATAATTACCTCAAGGGGAGGGTCATTCTGGGTAGCATTTCGAATGCTGGAGTACCACTTTCCTTTCATCTAGCTAGTTAGCTGAAAAGCGCGAAGGCCAAGCTGAGAAGAGGGATGATCAAAGAAGCAGTCGTCATAATCGACAGGTGCGGTGGACTAGACTGCCATCATTATCGTGGTGAGGGGGAGGAACAGCCCATCTGTGGTATGCTCGGAGCTTGGGATGATGAGGGGAGACAAAGTTGGAGGAGGAGTAGAGAGGCAAGGGTCCTGGAATATCACGAGATCTTGAGGGAAAGTATCCAGTATTCTGTTCATTCATGTGGGTTTGGCATTCGTCCCAGACACACACAGTCCAGTCCATGGCTCTGTGTCTATTAGATTCCGGAAATTGGTCCAGTTCATTGACAGGGGGTCAAGGAGGGACTGGTGTGGGCTGAGGGTCAGGTCCAGTAGGGGTGCTGCAGGGGGCGATATTTCCGGAGGTGGTGACTGCAAGGGATTCCAATTGGGTGATAGAATCATGGATTTGTTTAAAGTAGTTGGTGATAGCATCTGGATATAGTGGTTGGACCATATCTCCTGGAGTATTGTTACTTCTCGCCACAAGGCCTGACAGTTGAGCTTTAGCTCGCTAAAAAAGTACTGTGTCATGGGATGGCTCTTGTGGGTTGCCGAGATAGATGGAGGTCTTGACGATTTCACAACCTTGAATGGCATTGGTTGCAAGCCCGAGGCTATCTGTTGCTTTGTCCATGGCTTGTTCAACAGAATCTGAGTAGTGACTCGCTTCTTGGGAGCTGGAGGTGTTTGACCAAGTAATATGATGTGAGTTCCAAATGGAGTTGTGTTCAGGAGTAAGTATGCGGAGGGTACTTGAAGAGTGAGGGCAGAAGAAGGGTCTAGTGCATGGGCGATGTTGAGGTAGTGTCTTGATACAGGGTTCATGGCGGAGGAAGGGGTCTTCATAGGCTACTTTTCTGTAGGGTCTACGAGTATTTAGTCTTCTTCAGCTGGACTGTCTTCATAGATTCTTGATAGTGCATCTGCAAGGACATTGTCTTTGCCAGGTCTGTGTATGATATCGAAATCATAAGATTGCAGGAACATCTGCCATCTAGTTTGGCGGTAAGGTAGGTTAGTCTGTTTCAGGAAAAAGGATAGTGACTTGTTGTCAGACACAACAGTGAACTTGGTGCCATATAGAATCGGATGGAATGCCTCAATGAGATCCACAATTGCCAAAAGATCCAATTCATGGACTGGGTAGTGCAGCGGACTAGTTGCAAACTTTCTCCTGTGGAATGCGGCAGGGTATGCTTTCTCAGAGGAGGTACCTTGGCCAACCAATGATCCTGATCCAACCTTAGGGGTATCAGTGATAATGTAGAGTGGATCAGCTGATGTCTCATAGGAGATGGGGTGGACCGGAATTGTCTCCTTGGCCAGACGCTTAACCTTTTTGAAGTCTCCTCATGCAGGGGTCGCCATTCAAACACATCTTGGGAAATTAGGTACGAGGGGGGGGCAGTGGTAGAGGCAAGGTGTTGAAGGAACTGTGCTTGTTATATCAGAACTCCTATAAAGGTCTGAACATCCTTTTTCGATTTTGGTCTGGGCCAGTCTTGGATGGATCGGATTTTTTCAGAGTTTGCATGAATTCCTCTTTCATCTATAACAGGTCCTCTGAGTGAGAGTTTGGTGGCGAAGAATTTGCACTTGGCTGGCAATGAGTTGATTTGGTGCTGCTTAAGTCTTCCCAAGTCTAATCTGCTGTGCGAAATATGGTCCTCAACTGTTTCTGAGTTGATGGTAATGTCATCCATGTATGCCCAATCGAAATTTCTAATAAATCCATCAAGGACAAACAATATAACTCTTATAGATGTAGCAGGGGCGTTGGCATCTCCTTGCAGCATAACTCTGCATGTAAAGGATCCCAAGGGTGTCTTGATGGTGTTGTATTTCCCATCACCATGGAGAACTCGAATTTGGAAGTACCACTTGGCTAGGTCTATCGGGGATCTGAACTTTGCTCTGGCAACAGTTCTGAGTATCATGGCTTGGTTGGGAATCACTCCATGGTGCTTGATAGTAATATCATTCCTGGGTACAAGGTCTGCAATTAGTCTGATTTCGCTATTGGGTTTCAGCTTTGGGAATATATTGACTAGGTTGTGTTCCTTACTTAGGTAAATGATTCCTTTGGCTTGCCAGCCTTCGATTAATGCTCTGTGTGCTGCCACTATCTTGTCAGGAAATGTGAAGAATCACGTATGATGGTCCGAAATTGTGTCTTTCAGCTGGATGTGGTGGTTGACATCTCACAAGGGTGTTAATTCCCCTGTTTTCTTACTAGGGAATACTGTAGGAAACTCGGAAATGAAGTCAGGGGCATCTGCTTCATTTATATCTGAAAATCGTGCATGGGTTGCTTTCTTGCAGGTCAAGGTAATTCCTTTGTCAGGGAAGATGATAACAGATTTCCACAATCTAATACAGAATGGTGTGCAGTAAGGTAAGGCATTTCAACGAAGATATCATATTTGTCAAGGGAACAGACTAGGGCTTCAGAGATATCGCCGCTTTCCTTGTCAATCTGTATGACGGGCTTTGCGACATAGTTGATTAGTGAGTGTAATCCTTTAACTGCCATCTTCAGGTTGATATGAATGTCGAGGTCTCTAGTAGGGATTTAGTCGGTAGTGACAAACTTTCTTGATATCAAGTTGTCTCCTGTGGTTCCTGTGTCGAATAATGCATTGGCTTTATACCCATTGACTGTGATGTATGCTTCGAGGGCTTGGGATTGAGTTCCACTAGGTCCTGCATAGTTTGTGGTAACTGTGACTTATTCTTTGGCATTTGCATCGTCTTCCTGCGTGTGGTATGTTCTCCTGAAATTTCTGGGGTCTTCTGGATCCGCCAGGGCCTCCATTTCCTCGCTGCTGGATGCACCTAAGCGTCTTCTTCTCTAAGCAGTTATAGGAGTAGTGTCCATGTTATTCACAATAGTAACAGTCATTGTCCCTTCTGCGAGAATTATTCTCAGCCTGGGATACTCTTGGATGCTGAGAGGTATTGTGGGGGAACCTTGGTTGATTTCGCTGGGTGCTAT
This sequence comes from Tuber calosporum, assembly GCA_003316355.1. NCBI lineage: Eukaryota > Fungi > Ascomycota > Pezizomycetes > Pezizales > Tuberaceae > Tuber > Tuber calosporum. The sequence goes on along the minus strand of QFET01000563.1, from coordinate 22,858 downwards.
TCTGGGGGCGCTTGGGCCCTTGGTGGGAAACTGCATTAGAGGTTGCATTTACTTGACGATTTCCATATAGTCCTCTGGAGTAGGCAATTGCATCACGCTTTTCCGCTATCTGGACTAGCTGTTCAAAGGAGATGTCTGAAGTGATAAGTGATGTTACTTCTCGCTTGAGCTTGATATGCATGGCATCTAGAAGTCTCTGCTTCGCTGAATAGTTCGAAATTGTTCCAGGGGGGAGACTGTCACTTAAGGTTTCAAGTCTGATTACAGTATCGGTAATCTGAGCTGTTTTTCCGACTTTAGTTTGCTTGACTTGTAGCCACTGTTCATAGATGGTATCAGTAGATGTAGAAGGAAGGAAGTAGGCCTCGAATCCCTGCTTAAGTCCAGCAACTGTGTGGTCTCCTTGCGATGCTTGATATTCGGTGAATTTATCAAGAGCTTTCTCTCTGCAATAGGCTCCATAGTATTGCAGGGCTTCAGGTGCATCGTGAGATTTGCCCAAGCTGGCGATGTATCGATGGACTATGTAATACTATAAGTTGATTCTCAATGCATCTCGATCTTTATCTTCTCATGTAAATGTAAATGGTACAGGTTATTTAGGTCGAATATTTCCCTCAGGGGGGACTGTCATGACGATGGGTGTAGGGCTTAGATTGCTTGGTGTACTTGGTGGACTAGGTGGACTTGGTGGACTTGGTGGTCTTGGTAGACTAGGTAAATCGTCAGGTGCAGGGCTAGGTTCTCAGGGTTCTCTTGGTAGACTGGGGGGTATATGTGGCGAGGCTGGTGCACTAGTCCAGGAGCATCCTGTGGACCGGAATCTGATTCTGATTCAGAGCTTTGTTCTTTCTTGGATTGGACTTCTTGATGGAGCTCTTCTTGGACTTGTAACTGGACTTCGGCTTGTTCTTGGGCTTGGTGTAGGGCTAGGACTTGGTCTTGGTCATCTTCTTTGCTGGTGCTGTTATCTACAGAAGATAGTTCTAGGTCCTCGGATGGTGGTACAGGTAGGGGTACTGGCGCTTGGCTTTCTGGTCCTGAGGAGGATGCTACCGATCCTCCAGTAAAGTACCTTCGGGTATCCTATAGAAGCAAAATGGTTGCTAGCTAGGGTGGACGGGTCTCGCTTGGAGTGCGCTCAAGGCCTTCTAGGAAACAAGGAGGTGTACTAGTACTACAGGGTCAAGGTAGGAAAAGGGAGATCAGTCCTCTGCCGAAAATCAAAGGTATACTTGAGTCTTGGTCAAAAAATGTAACCTACTCCCTAGTATCTTGAGAATCCTAAAGAGACTCTGAAGATACTATTAGGAAAGGGAGAGAAGCGTTGATAGATCGGTATTCAATAGACAAGGTAAAAGGTATGGAACTAATAGAGTGACCATTCAACTTGTGGTATTAAAGATGATAGTCCGGTGAGGCTTGTGAGTCCGAATCCTTAAGGGATTGCAGGCTCTTTAAATACAAAAGATTGTAGCTAGGAAAACTAAACAAAAACGCAAACATCCTATCCAACAACATGCTAACAGAGGAAGCATAACAAGGTAACTATGTTCCGAAGGCAGGGGGTTAAAAGCGACAGGATGGAGCTAACATAACCAATAATGGAATCCAAACAGGAAGGAACAAGAGATCACTAATACTATATAAATCCACTAGGTATAGCAGGAAGATAGAGATACCAAAATGGGTAGAAGCAAGGAGGGGTAGTGCTAAGGGAAACAAGGAAAGAATAACAAGTTAGGAAGTCATAACCAAGTAGGAAGGGACAACCAAAAAGTAGCACATATCAGGTATAACCCCAGATAACTAATAACATCATCAAGTTAGTAGTGCTACTAGAAACATAGTAGGATTCAGTTACAATTCGGTAATATCCCAAAATCCTAAATTCGTCGTCTGCGCCCCACTCTAGTTTTCTTAACTCTTTAATATTAGCACAATGTGGGGCGCCTGATGGCGGACTCTTTTCGCTAGCGTACTATTTTCGCACTTTCACAATACCCTTTCTATTGCATTTACCATTTTATCTACAACAAGTACAATGAATGGTTTCACTTTTCATTAAATGTCCGTAGCTTGATCATCTACACATGCGGCAGAGCTGGGGCTGGACACTTTGGATAGGATAAGCGCATTCTGGGTCCGACTTCAGCTCGGCCGCATGTGTTAAGAATATTTTTTATACTAGCGCGCAGACCCAAGTTAATCAAAGAGTACTCAGACTGGCGAATTGAATCCGGACATCTTGTATGGTTATTGCCACACTAGGTGTCCAGCTTCAATTCTGCCTCATCAATAGCGTACATAAGCTGGTAGAATAGTTTAATACTTTTAATGTATTACATTAAACGTCCGCAGATCAATCCTATGATTCACTATCCATTGCCTCTCTCCAATAGGAATTAAATGTACCTATACAATCACTGCTCGTATACAAACGATTCGCATATCTCAACCACCGTTCCGCATGCCAACTAGTAGATGTCCGCTTGCCAAGCAAAGTCTACCAGAATTGATCGGATTGAGTACGCGTACCATTACCATCCAATGGACATCTGTGGCCTCGCTTAGAATATTTCTTATCTTGAAAAGTGCCCTCAATTAAGCCACCGTAAGTCCTTGCAAATGGCCATAGCTCTCCTCTCTGCCAGTCTGGACCCTTACCCAATTGTTTATGGGATTGCCCTTGCGGAATGCCTTTGCTCAAGTGTAGCGAGTGCGATGGATCTGGAAACTGTCAGCTTCCTTAAAGTCCACAACTGGAATTTCAAGCTGGGTAAATCGCTCTACTGCAAGTGATCCTAGTTCGGTAGGGTCTGCACGCAGTTAATGGTTTTCGGCTGCGGTCTGGTTGATAAAACGTGGCATCTCCTCCATCATATTGCAATAATCGATGTCTTGGGCTCGGCATAGCTCATCAGGTGTGCCGATGTTCTTTAAACGGCCTTTAAGAAGTCGCCAAGATGCACACAGGCTCACGGAAGTCGGAATTCCCATCCCGCTATTTACTATCACGATCACATCTTCTCCTTTCGAAAGTGCTATTACTAATCTGTAACCCCATTTCCAGAGCGTGTTGGTGGCCATATTGTGACAAGAGCTGTCAGGCAGTGTCATTGTTGGTTAACCTATGGTAGCCGTCTGTAAGCTGCTCCTTATGTGCCAGCTTGCCGATTTAGGTAGAATACATCGATATGGATCCAAAACGCCATACATGGGAAGCACAACGACTCAGGTAGTGCATCTTAAAGAAGTTGAAGTGGTTGTCATGCCTTATGAAATCTGCACGCTGATTTTACCATTCTAGCCTTTCTTGATCCGTCAGCCAACAGCGTTTAGCGGCAGGTCTGTGGCAGGGTTCTTTAGCACGCTGATCCGCCATTAGTTCCCTTAGTTCCCCATCCCGACAATTTCCCTCAGAGTGGGTAGCGTTTGAGGTACTGAACTTAAGAAAAACGTCATTCATATGATGAAGTGTCTGCAGCTACCCTTCCATCTAGGAAAGTGTATTGGGTGTATCACTGCGATATTGGGTTATGAGAGAGATGTCAACCAGTGTGCTAACAGACTTTAGAGCGCTCAGGAAATTGTGATACTGAGAATGGTCTGGATTTGGCAATGCTGACACTAATACAGCTGAAATACAGCTGCCGAGTTTGCGCATTTCCTTTCCCTGCCATTGTGTCACTTCACGATAGCCCAATTATTTGTACGTTGAATCCGGGATCAGGTGGAATACCTATCCTGCTATCGTTGAATGCCTGCGGTCGTATATCCTTTTCCAGGAACCCTTCTACCGATTCCATTATATGATTGAATAAGTGGAGGTAGATATTATGTAAGAGGTCTGGCATTTGTAGGTCGGCGGGGTTTACCTGATTGAGTCCCTTGAATACATTGTTTCCTATTTTCATGCCCACCTGCAGAAAGTATTCTGCAATTCTAGCCGCTGCTGCTGACTCATGCCTTTAGGCTTTCTCTCTATATAGAATGTAGTGGCAGATCTCATACATCTTCGATATATTGTCACCAAGTTCCTTGCACGGAACCTCAGACATTTGGCATGACTGGCTTCTGATTCCATGTATGGAAGCATGTTCAGAACGATCCGCAATCCAGGCCGACAAGATGGGAAAAGAAAGAGGTATTTTGCCGTCTGAACAATCCATTACGGTTTCATCTTGGGCAACCTCTTGTAATTCAGCAAGGATAAGATCGAAGAAAGCCCTCTGGGCATTCGAATTAAATCGGCGGCTGGTCTACGTCAGAAAGGGCTGCTTCACCAGTAAACTTTAGCGGCACAGGAAGCAATGCCTGAAGTAGGATTGGCATCTTGACAGGGCCGTTTCTCGTCCGAGAATAGATATTACCGATTGTCAAGTATACTGGTCAGGCTTTCTTATCTCCAGAGAAACTAGTAAGATAAGTCTGGTCAGACAATCCGATAATGGGTATCACTGTTGACCCGGAGTGCAGAGCTTTCTACCCAAGAAGGGAGTGAACTGTTAGCACTTGAAGCACCCGCTACAAGAAACTTGTGAGGACGAATTCCTTACCTGTTTATCCTACTAGTAGTCTGCTATATGCATCTCATAGTATAAGCGCTCCCCACTTGAATCATATTCCCGTACAGGTGCGTTGACCATATCTGATCTATACGTGACTTGGCTGATCAGGTAGGAGTTGTAGCTAATGATATTCCGATAATAGATAGTTGTTGCATGCCGACCTTCATCAATATCACCTTCTGCCCATTCCTGGTACTCGCCAGATGGGTCCTGTACTACGAGATGTTGCCGCATGGGATATGGAGACCGGAACGATCATCTATCCATACCAAACAGGCCTTCTTCATAAAATATGTCGATCTACGACTTGACTACCTTAGTCCGGACTAACTAGCTCGCAAAATTCAAGTCCTCTTCAGACAAGAAAGGGCTCCTGGGGTCATTCGTCATAACCTTATTGAGCTCTGTATATCCAGGGACAGCGTCGCGTGCTCTCCTACCACTGGGAAGGTTTTCCTTACTCCATGGGCGCCCACGGACTGCTGGGTGGGTAACGTACTCCGTATCTGAATCCTTATGCCAATCATCATCTGCCTTACTACCCACTGCGTTGTAAGCTGGAATCTCCAACCTGTGCTCAGATTCGTAGTCTAACTCACTCTGATTACTGTTTTTGTCGTGTAGAAAAGCAAACTTCCCGATGAGGCCGGTTCCGCAATTACATGGAGGGATAGTACGATATTAAGATGCATAGTCTTTAGGTGCCTTTCGTATGCAGTGGCCTCTTGATAGCATCGCCTGCAATAAGGAAACTTTGTTGTGTTTGAGGCCATCACGGTTGTATATGATGTTTCTCCTTCAAGTAGTCGAGGGGTACACGCGCGAGCTGAAAAGCGGTGACAGACTGCAGCTAATTTAGTCTTGCGAAGCCAGCGGAAGATTTCTTTTGTGAATTGAATCTGGGGAGGCTTCGGGTTTGTTTGGCAGGATAAGAGATGGGTCTTGACGTTCAAGCTGTTGTGAACTACTATTCATGGGTAACTTTTGAAACTAAACCTGTTTTAGGTTGAGGCCCAGGACTGGCTGCTGACCACATCGTGTGGGTCTTGAGCGGTTTAGCTAGGTTTTGGCCCTCTGGTCGCGGATCGTTAGCGGCTCCTTTGCGGCTGTATTATGGCTTAAAACCTTATCTAAAGCTTTCATCTTTATGTGGATTGATCACATGACTTACAAGATTCAAGATATCAATATTTCATGTTTGTACAGGGTACAATCCAATGAACCCCACTAAACTGTCCTCATGCTGCCTATATAAGCTCTCAATTCCCTCCTATCTATCCTCTCTCTATGCTCCTTTTCCAAATCACAAACACATCATGCACGATCTGCTCACCCATCCTGACAAGACCTACAAAGCTCTACACAACCTCTCATTCATCCATATAATCACTAGTATATTTACAGTTCGATTCAGTATTATCCATTTACATTTACTTAGCTAACAACCTTCTTGCAGCCATTTATCATCTGGAGAACTCTCTTTATCACTCTCTATCGTCTGATACACCCATATCATTTTCATTTTCATATCTAGCATAGACGTTTTTCCTCTCATCGCCCCAAGCTACCACCATCTACTAGCGGACATCTTTCATTCGCTGCAAGATTATTTTTAGAAAATCAAAAAACACTTTCGAATCCATCAACTACCACCCCCGACCATGATTGCAATGGACTCGAAAGATCGACTCACATACCTAAAATCACATGGCCATCAAAAGGACAGAGATATCAGCTGTTGTAAGAATTTCTCCAGCTTCCCCCAACCGAAAACCTTTGGTCCTTAGTACAGAGTCTGGAGGAATGGAACTAAACGTAAAATGGAGGAAGACAAGATCCCGAGCTGGAGTCGGAAAAGTACTGCCCAATGGGCGGCCATTCAGGCACATGCTCTTACCATCGAATCCATTACACAGAGGGCAGCACTCAGGGAAGCAGCCTCTGGCCGCGGTTAACCTTTTACCGAATGCCTCGAATATTTGCTCAAAGACATAGCAAATAAATATCGGCAAAGCTTGACAGACCTGTTGAGGGTAGTAGATGCCGTACCCTCCAGTGTTACTGCCCCAGGTATTGCCGCCCCTGTGGCCGCAGGAAATGATCCTATGTTGCCTCTAACAGTCCGCATTGAATATGTACAATATATGCTAATATAGCTCCTACAGGTCTTACCAGCCCGCACTCTGTCCGTGTCTGAGGAGGTGAGCCATCCGTAGTATGCCCAGTCAGCCCACTCCCCACTGGATTAGACAAGATTGAGTGGCAAACAAGAGACCACGTTTACAGCATGGAGCTGAATAAACCCACCTTTACGCACCTGCTCGCGAACCTGATCAGGGTCTTGGGAAGGGGGTTCAAATACTGTCTGCTTGTTGGTACGACCAGACAGGGAAGACGTATGCTGCTTGCTGTTCCTGAGTAGCCGCTGCCGCCTGGTGAAATGATCACAACCGCCAATAGCTGTCATGTCCGCATCTGGTAGGCAATATATCCACCAAGCCAGCCAATGTAACTACTCTTCTGTACCCATCGCGCTCTAGGGGAACCTTAGCTTCCCCCCACTGGGAACGTCAGTTTTTGCCCTCGCAGTAATATAGGCATCCCTTCCGACGATGAGTCTTCAGATAGCGATGACGACTCAAGCAGAGACAGTAACCAGCACGAGTCGACTGCTACTGCCACAAGGAGGCCTACCAATTCGACCGCAGGCACCAATAACTCCATGAGGAAGACAGGGCAAAGACTGCGTTGCAGTACGGTAGACGCAGTCGAACCGGAGCAAAACTTTGATGTTGAGGCTGATCGCAGTTCCAATTTGACCACTCATGCGATGCCGGCCTTGGATTCCCGCTTTGTATCATCTTCTGGTAAGTAAGTTTCTGTCCCTCCCACTGACTTGGAGACTTGTGTCATCAGGTCTGGTAGACACATAGGAAGTGGGACTGACTTAAAGAAAGCTTCCCGGTTACCTACCTGGATGGTAGTTAATTGCAGTGGCAAACGTGACCTAGTAGCCATGACTGTGGCCGACGAACCAAACAGTCTGGCTGACATTGGGGAACCTCCAACGCTGATTGCTCCTGGGGTGGCAGCAATCGGCACAGGGATGGAGTGTGAATCGGACAAGCTCCATGGAGAGGTTAATCCGAGTCCGCAACCTACCGCCAGACCTTGTCTGCCAAACAGTCCTTCTCCTTTCACGTCCAATCCGAGCCCCAATCTAGTTATCACGGCCTCTGATCAGAGCTTACTGAGAACATCAGCTGAGCATCTTTTGATGTTAGCCTCAGGTGGCTAGCAGCCTGCCTACATATCGACAACCTAAGTTGCCAGCCCCGGCAGAAGCTAGTACCCTTCAGATCCTTGCAGCGGGGTTGTGCTTGTGGATATGCCAGGAGTTGAGGCCATAAGAGAATTGAGCCCAGTTGCTAACACCCAAGCCAGCTCTAGTGGATACTCTACACCTGGTAGGATTAGGCTACCACTACCAGGGTTTTCATCCGGTATGTTGGCAAGAGGTTCTGCTATTATGTCAGCAGAAAGAGACGTTGGGTGTCCGGTCCAGTTTGTTTCCATCATATCTTACTAGCTTCTGCCAACAAAGCTAATCCACCTAGGCCAAATGTAGCTAATGTGAAGCTGCGAAGAGGGTGTAGGTCTGTTTCAAATACTTTTCAGGTACTAGGCCGCTCTGCACCCTTGAATTTTTCCTTTCTTGTCTGGTTGTTTTTCATTTTCGCTTCCAAAGTTCTGTGGGTTGTTCTCGCACATTCTTGACCATTAACATTCTAGATTAGCCAGCCATAGATGGGCCGATATACCGTGACCCAAGGTGGTTAATTTAGACCTCCAGCATCCACTAATCCTGCCAAGGCAAGAGCAGGAGCTTTGACATTTTCATTTCCTGTTTTTCATTAGCAGTTTAGCTTTTAATTTTAGAGTATTCTTTTCTGCAAATTTTTGTTTGGGGTTAACCAACTGCGCCTAGGTAGGTTTGCACAAGCCTAATGTAGTCTACAGAAACTTTCTTGTTTGCAGGAGAGCTGTAGGAGGTTTGAGGGCCATTCTTGTCTGCAACTGGCTGTTTTCATTTATGGGTGTTTTCTGTTCTGGCTTTTGAGGTTCGCTCGTGGAATTTTTGCAGATTGTTCTTGTGCTTTTCCGGCTGTTTTTCATTTGACATACGTGTCCTCTTCTGACATTGGATAGTTTTACTCTTTAAATTTACGCAGACAATTTTGATTCTTCTCCAGCTGATTTTTGTTCGTGGCGGCTCTCAGAGGTTTGCAGGCGATTCTAGAATTCTAAGGCTCCATCTGTTTTCATTTTAGAGTGTTTTCTGTATGGGCTTTCAAGGGTTACTCTTCAAATTTTCGCAGGTCATTCTTACTCTTTTCCAACTATTTTTCATTCTGTGTTGCCCCTTCTTTGCATTTCCTCTCGCAACTTTTTATCTTATACACGATCTGTTAAGCTCTAGCTGCAGATTATACTATCTGAGCTTAGCATTCCAGCCACGAGCCCAAGCCTTACCTGCATTTGTTATGGTCCACTTGGCAGACCTACTTGAAGTAGATTAGTCTCAGCAGTGCCAATAAACCTTTTCACTTGCTTCATGAAGCTTAAATTCCCACGTCTTGTAGTCTGATTCATTGAAATAGTTGCACGACCGTGTTGTATTAGGACCTCTCAGGTGCAAATTCTGATATTTGGTGTCTAGCTGTACTTTGGCCGTGCGGGCGTGGGCGTAAGCGATTAAATATGAAAGTGAGTGATAAGCTGTTTAAGCTCCTGGCCCTTAACCAAGGCATTCGGACAGTTCCTGTAATCTAGGTTCAATCCCCATATGGCGCGCCTAGCTACCTAGTAATACAGGTTTTCTGACAGAATCTATTTCTGATCTCTGTTAACTAAAATTCTCTTGCTTTATAATTCGCCCGCACCCTATGTCACAGCAATGTCGGCGGCTTGCGTAGGACAAAACGCCCTTATCGAAGCAGGATAAGCAGACTCGAAGGGTGGCCCGCCGCGGAGGTGTCCGGAGGTATTAGTCTAGGGACAGGTTAACTATATTGCGACCTACTCTTGAGTCTGTCACTGCTGGGTCTAAAGGAAGTAGGAGAGGGGAGTCCGGGCTGGTGTCGGCTTCGCCACGATCCCAAGCACCACAGCCTGTTCCGAACACCCGTGAGCACGGCCTAGAGTCAGCAGATGAGAATATAGAGTCCCGTGATGGCGAATATGAGCGTAACGATGGCCAGAGTGGGGAGAGTGTGGAGGAGGAAGAGTTGGATGATGAGGATAATAAGTGTCTCGCGGCGGATTGCGGGGCACAGAGACCAATTGGGAATGAGTTCTGTAACTCTCCACAATCGATATTGATAATCACAACTGGGAATACACAAATTTCTAGCAGAAGGATTGATTACGCCAGACGCAGAACACCTGCCCCAGCACGTATTTGCTAAGGTCGATTTACCTCTTCGATTCTTTCCCGCCTGCCCACAGTCTTGCATCCCTAGTAACACCAGCTATAAGTCCAACCCACTCAGAACCGACAACGACAGAATTGTATAGTAGAGGTGGACAGCCTACTAGCACCAGACGGAATATGGCCGTAGGGCTTGAGGGCAGCATCCTAGCTAAAGCGCGTCTGCAGATGTAGGATTGGACGATCTTCGCAAATCCATAACCGGACCCAATTACCCTGACTGAAGAAGTCGGCATGTGTTGGGGTGACGGCCGGAGCGAATTGAGCTTTCCCACTACGCCAATGCTACCTCAATCTCCAATGACCAGGTAAGTTATCCATAATCGTTAACGTGTATCTTATTCCAGACTAAACAGAATCCCCGGTGCCACTGTGTTCAGAATCGGCGGATTACAGTGGATGCAGACCTCAGTATGTGCATACAGCGAAGCGCGCTATGACCGAACTCCATAAGCTGGACATTAAGGATCCTATTGGCTGCGCATGAACAGTTGAATACCTACTGAGGGAGGATATGTTCATCTGCCCATCTAGCAACTGTGAGTTAGCTTAGGAAATTTCTCTTGATTAGTTCTAATTAGAGTAAGACTAAATGGATATGACTCGGCGACCAGCCAATTTCTCTGAGGATTCTAGCACCACAGATTCCGGGCTTGATATTCGTACACTTTTTGCCCTAACCCTAAAATGAAAGGCATGATGGATAATGGGTTGTTAGGTAAGATCGACAGCCCGTTTATCTGTCCGACTGCAGCCAAATTGTCTCATTCATTGTGGTGCTGGCAGACTGGAATCATTATCTATATGGTGGCTTTCACATGCGCCAATTGCCCTGGTAAGAAAAACAACGCGTACCTGCGGGTTTCAAAAGTGTACTGATCCCTTGGGGTCCAAGCATCCGTATACTTTGGGAAACCGCAAGTACTCTGGGTGCGTGATAAGTCTGCTAACGTGAAGCCAGGCCTGCTGGAGCGTCAGATACATGGGGTAACAGGGGACAGGTCAGGGGCGGTCGAATACTCGTGGGATCAGGAGTACATAGGAGGCAAAAATCGCGAAGGAGTTGGCAATGCCCTTCGAGAAAACGAGGGGATTTCCCATGATGTGACCTGATTGAGATGTGAGAGAGGAAGTGATCCATAGCCGGAGGAATTAACAGTAGCTGGCGGCTTTACGGAACCAGGGAGGAGCTGTAGTCAGCACGAGCCACAGAGGGATCAATGAGTATGTCTGGAGGGGCTGGCTGGTGAAGCACTATTGCAAGACCCTGCAGACGTGTTATCGCAGGTTGAAGAAAGTGACGGAAAAGAGGATGTATAAATCACTAACATAGAATATGGGTAAACACGACCACCTAGTTAGTCTTTGAGAGTAATAGTGGCTGCCTTAAGAAGTATAGATTTGAGAGTATAATAAAATAATGAAATAATAATATTAACGATAAACACCAAAAGAGTCCGAAAAAACTAAATTTGAATAGTGTAGAGGCCCGTGGGAGACCATCTTGTGGTTGCTTGTATCATAGGTGCGGAAGGCAATTGAACGCGACGGGCGCATTGTTACAAGTTAGGAAGGAATGGGTAAGCCAGTGAGGAGGTAATAGTCAGTTCGGAGGTCATAGGAAGAAGTGCGGCGGACGGTTAGAAGCCAGGGGCGGACACAGAGAGGCCGGCAGCAGACGACATGGATCCTGGTGGGTAAGAGGGGGGAAGGCACTAAGGTGAAGACGTCTGCCGGATCCGGAAGGATAAGTAAGGACAGTGGTAGGGTTTTGGGCGAGATATCGGTAGGTGCAGTGGCAGGGGAGAAAGTCAGGATGGACCGGTGTATCAGGGGAAGGAAGCAGGAGGCCATTGGAGCGCTTGATCCGTGGCCGCTGGCGCTTACAAGGCATCCGCACAAGAGGATACGTGCCGGGGGCATGGGAGCTAGCGAGATATACCAGGGACAGCGGCCGATGCATCCAGACGCAAAAATGGTTGCGACGGGAGGGGCCATTCCTGAGTGCATGGACTCAGGACTGGAGTAAAAGTTATAAGCGCCTCGAACATCCGGCCCACAGGGTGAACAGGATGCATAAGGAGGCAAGGCAGTTCTTTTGCTGATGTATAGGCAGGGAGTCTACAATATCCAAGTAGAAGGGAAATCGCAGCATGTGGGATATATCCGGTAGCGAGTGTGGCGGAAGGACAGGATAGAGTAGGGGAGGAAAGATGGGGTATGGAGCACTCTCGTCGAGAGCTGGTAGTTTCCTTGATTGAACCTCTAGCAGAACAATGGAGCGGAGAGAGAAGTGTGGCAACGGAGGAGGGAGATCAGGTTTTCCCTGATCCAGGAGGACAGGACCCAGCGGGGTTTCCACTTTTAACAAATCTCGCGTTTATTGACCAGAGTACCCGACGGACCACCCATGATCTGGGGAGGATAGACAGGTGGCGCACTCGCTGCCATGCATTGCTCTGGATATCACAGTTAGCAACCAACCAACCGAGCAGGCGCGAGGTAAGTTTTCGTCTCCCGGTGCAAGCATGGTAATGGGTAGATAGAGGCGATGCATTTTCTGCCTGAGGCTCTTAATGGCTAGATCAGTGAAGTCGATATTCAGTTAAGGTCATTCCGGGAGGGGCTACGCATATGGAACCCCCTCATTGCTGGCACCAGCATCAAGTTCAATATGGACAGCAGAACGGGTGAGATTGGAGGTTCCTCTCTACTCTTCCTAGTGCATGGTGTGGTCTATCATAGGTAGGGTCCCCTGGTACCTGCAGGAGAAAGGGATTCCCTCTATTCCTAGATCTACCTCAGCGATCCAGCCTATACAGCGCAAATGTGATCTCGCGGTGCACCGGAATTGGAACTCGAGCCCATCTGCTCCTTGACCTTGATGCTGCCGTAATCCAACTTCTTGATCCAGCATTACTGCATGGCAAAAGAGTGGTTTGCAGAAAGTTGTAGTTTCGGAAGACAACTTTCGTATAATCCTTAACCCAAACCTGTATCCAATTGTGGAGAGATAAGCAGATCCGAGATGCGACAACGTTGCCGTGACAGATGAAATCTCCATGATTCTGCCGCACGAGTATAGAAGCGGTGGCTTTAGGGAAATTGTCCTGACAAGGAGGATGAATGGGGTAGATGCAGGAAACTGGTTTACCCTTATCAATCCCAATCATCCCTCCTACCTTCCCCTCCAATATGTTCTCCTCTTTCCTCGTGGAGAACCAGGTTGGCATTGGGGATGGACACTTGGTAACGGACCAGGTGATGGCCAGGATAAAAGCTAGAGCCAGTGCATATTCTACAGGTTCCGGCTGCATACCAGGCTCAAGGAGCCTGCCATCCTCTTACTTGGGCAAAGACTCTTCGAGGAGGTGGTTGTCGACGGCTGGGCAGTCTGCGATAAAAATAAGCTGGCTTGGCTGCGAACCCATCACAAGGAACTCCTGGCTGAAGTCTACAATGATCTGGGGGATGTTTGAAAGCTGGGGACGTCAATGTTGCGCAAGTGGGAAGAATGATGCTTCTACTGTCAAGTTATGAGGGAGGAGATCGGTTTATGCAACAGCTGTACCAGGACAGCATAGCGATAGTAGACTGCTTTGGCAAACCATCCCTGTTTATAACCTTTACTGCTAATCCAAAATGGATTGAGATTGGGCGCGAGCTGCTACCTTTTCAAAGTGAATAGGATCTCCCAGATCTGGTGGCTTGTGTCTTCAATCTGTAGGTGCGAGATCTTCTGGATCAGATTAGGCACAAGGATATCTTGTGTACTTGGCTTGGCTGGGTCTGAACTATCCAGTACCAGAAGCAGGGCCTCCGATATTGAGACTTCCTAGTGTTCCTCAAGACGGACCACCAGTTTCTGACTGCAGCCAATATCGATGACTTCATTAGTACAGAACTTCCCTGTGGTGATGAGAATCGAAGTCAGGAACTGAGAGATATCATTAGAATGACAATGGTACACTCTCACTGTGCTGGGGGAAATGGGCAGGCAGCCGCATGTAGGGCCTTGGGCCTCTTTCCACCCTTGTTTGCCGCAAGGGCCATCCCTATCCCTTCCTAGAGGAGACAATTATAACGGCGGACAGCTATCCCACCTATTTGATGAGTGATACAGGCCTGTCATTCACACTGGCGGTTCGGAGGAGGGGAGATGATGTTGTGGATATCATTGACAATTGAAGGGTGATACCCTATAGTCCATACTTGGCTCTACGCTACAAGGCACACATCAATGTGGAGATGTGTGGGTCAGTTAAAGCTGTCAAGTATATTCAGGAGTACATATACAGGGGTAGGGATCGGGCTACTGCGGTTCTCGCAAGTGAACATGATTAGCTCCAGCAGTACATCCATGGACGATACCTTGGTCCAACAGAGGCAGTATGGCGCTTGTTTGAAATCAATACACATAACGAGCTGCCTACTGTTCAGCACATTGCTCTACCCCTGCCTGGCCATCAGACAGTATACTTCTCAGTGGGTGCATATCCAGAAGGTATACGTCAGGTTATGGATGGCAAGCTTTCCACCCTCATCGAATACTTCAAATACAAAGCAGAGAAGCAAGATGGAAGGCAGTATTTGTACCATGAATTTCCTAAGCACTATGTGTACTCAGCCAAAGGTGGATGGAAGCGCAGGAGTTAGTGATTTTCAATTGGGCGCATGTATGCAGCCATCCCCATCATGGGTGAGAGGTTCTACCTGCGTCTACTTTTGACCATTGTACTTGGTGCAACCAGCTTTGAGGACCTAAGGATGGTAGATGGGATAACCCTCAGACCTTCAAGGGTGCCTACAGGGCGCTGCGACTCTAGGAGGATGATGTTGAATGAGTGGCGGTTTTCCGTAATGGTAGGGCGTTCATGACCTGTGGGGCAAGGCAGCGACTCTTCACCATTGCACTTCAACATATTACCATAACGGATCCACCCCAGATCTGTGGGCAGTTTAGCGAGAGTTTCTGCGATGACCTGAGTCACCTCCTCGTGACACGTAGTGTCGTCATACCGGTTGGTGGGGCAGAGATGGGAGCCCGTATCAATGAGCATTATGGGCTTCACCTGATTTAATAACTACTGGCTCGGTATGACCAGTCCCTACTGGACTTTGGGCTCACCAACCGGTATTGGAATGGAGGGATATGGAAAGAAGGGAATGGCGGAATGCAATAATGGTGGAGGAGTTGGGGTATGACGTGGAGCATGAAAGGGAGGCATTCAGCGCAATGCGCCAGCAGTTGAATGAGGGCCAGGTGACATGTTTCGATACAATTGTAGCAGTGGTGGAGTGCTATAGGCAGGATCCGCAGCAGCATTGCCAGAATAGGGCCTTCTTCCTTCTGGACCTGCTGGCACTGGGAAGACGTTCTTGTATTACTGTCTGTTCAGCTATGTCCGACCCAAGGGCAAGATAGTACTATGCGTCGCATCCTCCGGGATAGCTGCACCGGTTCTGCCAGCTGGGAGGGTAGCGCATTCAAGGTTCAAGATTCCGTTTACGAAAGAAATGCATGCTGTATGCAATATCAGTCATAATTCACAAGGTGCAGAGTTGATTCGTCAAACCTCTCTCATCATTTGGAATGAGCTCCCGATGCAGCATAAAGAATGTTTCAAAGCCGTAACCAGAACCTTGAATCCTATCTGCAATCCTCGAGACCAGTGAATGTTTTGTGGAATACCAACAGTACTTGGTTGTGATTTTGCTCATATCTTACATGTGATTCGCCAGGGTACAAGGCAATCCACTGTCCTTGCCTGTATCCTAGATGGAGTATTCTGGGCTCGCTTGCAAGTCCACAAATTGAAGACAAGTATGCGTGTCACTGTCAGTGATACCAATCATGTATTTCTCACCTTTCTCCAGGATCTGGTCTCCAAGGAGGCCAGGCGAGGCAATCTCTCCCTACCACAGTGGATCCGACGCGTCTCTACAGTTGATCAGCTATGTGATCAATTGTATCCACATTCATTGTTGAATGAAGGTGTCAACACTCACAATGCTCTTGTTGGTCGTGCAATCCTCCCCTTATGCAATGACACTATAGGTTACTTCAATAATGTACTGTTGGAGAGAATGCCCGGTGTGGAGACACGCTATGATGCTTCCAACCATGTCGATGTTACTGAGGATGCTACCGCTGCTGAGCCCTATGCAGTGGAATATTTGCAGAGTATAAACCAGCCATCCATTCAGCCTTCCTGCCTGCGACTCAAGATTGCAGCCATAGTAATTCTACTGCACAATCTGAGTCCCTGAGAGGGCTTATGCAATGGCAGCAGGATGAGGGTCGTGGGGATCAGCCGTAATTGTTTACAGGTGGCGTTTCTTGCTGGAAAGTTTGATGGCATCATCTGCCTCCTTCCACGAATCAAGCTTACCATCACAGATGAGGATCTCCCCTTCATCCTACACCGTTCACAGTTTCCAGTCCGTCTATGCTTTGCCATCACTGTAAACAAGTCCCAAGGCCAGTCCCAAGAGCAGGTTCGTGTTGATTTACACACCCCTGCCTTCAGTCATGGGCAGCGTTTATGTGGCCTTGTTAAGGGTTACATTGCTGAACGTGCTGACCCTCCTACCCCTGAGCTAGACCCAACCTATACGGATAACATTGTTTATCTTGAGTTCCTCCTTTGATATTCCTCCTGTAAGTTCTGCTTCCTATCCTTCTACCTCATTACTATGTTTTTGTAAATGCTGACAGCAATATCTGCCTCCAGTCCAATCTCTTGAAACTCTCTAGACAACTCTTCCACCTCCTTTGCTCTTTTTCTGACAATCTTCTCCTTCTCCTTTCTGGTATTTAACTTGCCTTTCTTAAATATATGAATCCTGCGAAGATTGTCTTCTTTCTGTGGGCTTGTTACTCCCGGTATTTTTCTATTAGTAACCCTGATTTTCGTGGTTTTTGTTCCGCTCTTCTAACCCTTTTCCTGTTTCCTACCGCTTGTCAATTATTTAACTACCATACTGAGCAATTTAATTGACGCTATCTCCCTCTTTTACTACTTCTCCCTACTTTTTTTTTTCTTGCTTCCTTTAATCTATATCAAATATTTTGTTATGAAGTCCATTCTGAAGTTTAAAGAATCTTGGTCTAAAGTCATATGTCTGTCACTATTGGTAAAAGGAGGAATTTAGTAAGATTCCTACTCTTGTGCTTCATCCAATAAAAATGGTGGCTATATAACATTTCAAACTGCCCGCAGTTTACACCCAAGGATTAGAGCTGGCAATATGTTTTTTCACAGAGTACCACCTTAAGTTTCAACTACAATCTGACCCAGATACAAAAAACGATGTCTGCAATAGTGTAGTAGAGTACCAGGTAGACCTATTAGTAAATTCTGAACAATTTTTGAAGATAATGGGCTCTGCTATAACTCTGGATGTAATTGCAATATTGGTGCTCATCTATCATGTGTACTCAAGATACCTTTATAGGTCGGTAAATGTTTGTTTTTCAAATCAGCTTGTAATACACTTCCCAGAGCGATGATTGAGTGGAGGTCGAGGGGACACTAATTCTGCTATAGTATCTGCTATTAGATCTATTTTTGATCTACTTTTACATGTAAATTCACTATACTTTAGGTATATTATTTTTATCACAAAACAACTTAAAAAATGCCAACAAAGACACTAATCGAGCGGAGGTTGAGGGGCCCCTGTGGCTGCTGTACAACCTGCAAATGTCTCTACTTGTACTATACTTCACTATGGTAATAGTCTTGATAGTTGAATAATATATTCTATCTCAACACATGTTTAAACAGCCTACGAAGACACCGATCGAGTGGAGGTCGAGTGGCGGCTATAATCAACTGTATTATCGCCTATTATAGCCATTTCTCCCATACTCATATCTCCATATACTCATGCCTATTGAACAAGATATATATTTCAAACAAGTCTTGAATTATGGTTACAAGGAGGACCATTTAGCATAGATCGATGTGATAATAATGCTGATATAAAACCCGCTGTTATATCTATTTTAACTTTTCTTATATGTGTAAATACCTTTAGCTTTAGTGAAATCATTTTTATCACAAAATAACTTCTGAAATACCTAGGAAGATATCAATGGAGCACAGGTAGTGGGCCGCTATCCTGTATATATTATGTACTTATTTCTCTCTTATTCAAATACTTTTATATGTGAAACTTGATTATTGTACTAAGGGAAAATATTTTTGAAAAAGCCTATTAAAAGCTAAAAACGCAGAGGAGATCGAGCATAGGTCGGGGGGACGTTCTTGCCGCTGCACTATCTGCAAAGCTCTCTGTTTCTGCTATACTTCTCTATGAGAATATTCTTGATAGTAGAATAATTTATTTGATCTCAAAACATGTTTAAATAGCTTACGCAGACACCGATTGCGTATTGGTCCAGGGGACCTTAATGCTGCCATAGTATTAACTATTATACCTGTTTTTGCTCTACTTCTATTTGTAAAATGCCTTTACTTTAAGTTAAGCATTTATATCACAAAACAACTCCTAAACTAACTAGGGAGATACCGATCGAGTGGAGTTAGAGGGGACGGTATACTTAATCTAATATCAACTCCTAGTTCTGATCTGCTATACTTAGATATATAAAACCTGATTGTAGTAGTATAGATAATTATGTATAAAAAACTTGTAAAAGGTAAAAATGAGGAAACAAGCAAGCAGAGGTGGTCGGGATGCTATTATGAAGGCAAAGATCATCCTCTATACTGTTACAAATCGTGACATAGCAAATATGGAATGTTTCACATGACTCACGACTTGTGAGATCATTTATGATTATGATGTTTGATTTGATTTATTGTTTCATGACTCACGATTGTGAGGTCATATGATGTTATGACTTTCGCACCTGACTACAAGTATGAGTCAGGGGTTTCACGCATGTGACGCGATTAGCGCACATGATCTTTTATGGAATTTGGATACTAGGGGGATTGTATACTATGACTCGGATTTTGAGTCATAGGACGTTTGTGATACTATGACTCACATGGCAGTCATAGTAAAGAGGTGACTCATAGTAAAGTCATCAGGGTTAGGGTTGTGGGAAGAGCGCCTATATAAGGAGGGTCACGGACACAGATAGCTAGCTCTTCACGCAACCACCTAAGTTACTTCCTATGTTATATTTTTCCTATTAGTTCAATCTATACTCTACTCTTATTACGACCATCCGTTTACATCACCGACCGAAAGGTGATTCAGAGAACGTATCGCTAGGAAGCAGTCGCAAGGGCTAGGAGTGAGAGGACTCAGCATTCCCTAGGCGACATAAGGCTACGAGACCTGAAGAACGGAAGTACGAGCGGTACGTATCGTTACCTGTTGCTGTTAAAGAAGATAGTGTGCCTTGTCCGGCAGACTAAGGATAGGTTTGTAACATATACATACTTTTTAATACAATCAAGTGGTAAGAACTCTTTATAGTATATAAGTAATTACTTTTCAAAACATGTTAATAGAGCTTACAAGACAACCAATCGACCGGAGGTCCTGGGGACCCAATACTGATAGTAGTATTATGTACTAATTTGCCTAATTTACACTATATGAGTATAAAGTTCCGCTTGAGTGTGGCAAGAAATCTTTTTAGTCTAAAAAGATACTGATTGAGTGGAGGCCGAGGAGACAGTATATTGGTAGTTATATTAGCTACTTTAGTGTATTTGCTATGTATTTATATAAAAATCCTGTAGGGTGTAGTAGGAAGATTTGTAGGACAAAATAGCTTTTAACATACTAGGAAAACACCGATCGAGTAGAGGTCATGGGGCCGCTAGTCATATATATACTACAATGTGGAGATTAGAGGTGCGCAATCAATGTGACATCTGATAGGATTGACACGCAATCTGATTGGCTGTTGTGTTCTCCGCTGTACACCATAAGGTTCACCTGAGCACCGACATGTAATGTAACTACCTTGCCGAGATTTCTTGGTCCCTCAAAGAATGCCAAGAGAAATGTGATAACTTTCACCACTGCTAATATTTTTACCACCCGTTTCCACAGTCTCCTTTCACGTTCAATCCTCACTCGACAAGATACAACATTTATCACAATCACAACATCCTCTATTTCACCTCTGGGTTCTCTACCATCATCTGCTGTCTGCCTTCATAGCACCGCAATCATCACTAGCCTTTTGACCCGCGATGGCACGATGTCCACGTTGTCCACGCAACAAACCGAAAAACAGTTTTGTTGCTAATGCTCTTTGAGTGCTACATTGCCCCTGCTACATAAGTATGGTAAGATGACCGATGCCTTTTTACCCAGGAGGCAACGGTGTGATGTGGTACTAATATTTGATACCAAATCAAAGGAGAATGCATGAAGAAGACGGCGGCCCAGGGGGGAAACAGTGCAGCACCTGGTATGCCGAGACTTGATGGATAAGGTAAGCATCTGATCCAATGATATTGTAACAGGTGCTAATATTAACAAGATCAGAAGCAGGTGGCATTGCAGGCATGGAACAAGGGGCTGCGCTAGACATAGGCATAGAAGGTAAACTGGTTTGGTTCCTTAATCCTGACTGGATGCTTACAGATATACAAGATGCAGGGTCAGCAGAGGCAATGGGAGTACAGGAGGGAGCACCATGGGAGGATGCAGAAGGTATAATCTCCGAATGAAATATGATTTGAATATATTCTAATGTTCATGAAATCAGCTGGTAATCAGGCTCTAATGTGAGGACAAGATGTGGTCTGGGAAAGATTACCATCTGGTATAATTGCCTCTTATTTTGTTGTAGAATGTGTGCTAATAAAAATAATAGCGGCAGGAAATGTGGGAGAAGTGAGGAGATGTGGGCGGTGCAGGATTGAGAGGGAGCATAGAGCCTTTGATTGGAATTCACGGGGAAGACTCCTGTTGACATGCAGATTGGGCCTAGTAAGTGATTCCTGAACACTCCACTCTTGACTGATTCTGCTTACATTAAAACTAACTAAGAGGTAATATTTAGACTGCAATGCAAGAGACCCGTGAGCTTATTGCTATAGTACCAGTTGCCGATATGCAGCTGGTTCCACTAGCTACAGAACAACAGGGACAACAAGCACAGTCAGAGGTACGTTGGTCCCTTGAGAGCCTGAGAGCTAGGTGGACAGGCCATGAACTTGGCAGGCTGAACATAGGGTGTGCTGCGTGCAATGCCTTGCACTCGAGAGAAGAGTTGCCAGAAAGAAAAAGGGGAAATCCTGGAGAGGCTACCTTCGAATCCTGTTGCAAGCATGGTAAGGTAGTGCTTGAGTGAATGCGCACACTGCCAGAGCCTTTGAACACCTTAATGAGTGGGCTCGATACTTAGTCAAGGTTGTTCAGAGAGTATAAGAGACAGTGGAATTCGCTCTTTACCTTTGCAAGCCGCAAGTTCAACACGGAGTAAAAGACCACTGAGATTGGGGACACATTCCAGCTGTTCCCGATCCATGGCGCACTCTATCATAGCTTGGAACCCCAGGGGCCTGCAGTGGACCTGGGGGATGTGTTGTATTCCTAGGTCTACCTCTATGATCCTTCCGATGCAACCAGTCTGAGATCTGGACATGCACCAATTCTGGATGCCAATCTTATTCGGTCTGTAACCATGATGCTGCATGAGTCGAACCCCCTCATAAGGCTTTATCTCATAGCTCACCAAAGACTGGCGGAGATCAGAGGTGTGGAAGACAATTACCCCCTGATCCTCAACACACAGCTAAGTCTGCTTGCATAGAGGGGAGCTGATCCCAGGCGGGAGAACCTACCAACGGCAGATGAAGTCTCCATGATTTCCTGAGGAATATGCAAGGGAGGGTTTCTGGGACATTGTACTGGCCAAGAGGGCTAATGGGGAAGATGATAGCAAAGCCTTTAGCCTCATAAACCCTAATCATGCCCTATACCTATCCCTGTACTATTTTCTCCTCTTCCCTTATGGAGAACCTGGATATCATCGGGTTAGGCAGCTTGTTAAGGGTAGTTGATTCTAAGGGCAAGCGAATCGAACTAGGCTTAAATCTTTCTTCGTAACCGGAGATTGTCTAGGAAGGCTCAGAGGTAAAGATTTTTGAGTAACAACGTATGATATTGATAAGATCTCTTCTCCGTTGCTTGATGAGGTGTAAAGCTCGGGAGGCACTTCGATATTTATATCCCGCGTCTGAGTGTTCGCGGACTACATCAAATCTACCTATAACCATGTATCTCCTAACTAATTCCTCACTCCGTATTCCAGAGCGAACCCCCTTTGACCCTGAAAAATCTCTTCCCCGCACAGCTAAAGGTGTGATCAGAGCTCTCCTTTCTCCGATAGTGGGTGGGCCCACTCGGTGAGAGATGTTTACCTTTGTTCTACTGTATAAACTATGATCGTCCAGTTTGGAATCGGCCAATAGTTTCTTAGAACACCAAGGGGCCAACTTGGTTGTCGACCCAATCCGCTTCGTGCCGTGATATCCGGCTCTGCAGAGGGCTTTCAGGATGACTTGTGTTCACGATCGGCCCAATTGCCTTCTCGTCTTCACTGCCTCTCCTTATCAACATGTTCCGATAGGCTTGCTTGCCTATGATAGGCATTCATTTGGGGTTCGGTACTATTCTCTGCGGATATGGCTGAATACCACTCCCTTCTAGGCTTCGGGACGTTGTTTTGGTCCCTTGACTTCAACGGGATGTAGCTCCGCGAGTTCTTAACGAAATCGCTTGGTTCTTTTTCCCAGGCGTAGCCAGAGATGCCCTCCTATATACCCTGCGGACAGGATCCGGTCCGACG